>BGPR01004345.1:0-16783 GCA_013235015.1 Araneus ventricosus | reverse complement strand
CTTTTAACGGTCGGTATTGTATACCGACCCTATATGACGAATGGGCAAAAATCTCATAAAGCCATTTATTATGCCACGTCGGTCCACTCACCCATAGGATATGGAGCTTTTAACGGTCGGTGGAGAAGAGTACAAAGAAAAAGTGTTACATAGTATAAATATGAAAAAGCTCAAAGCAAATGTAGACTAAAAATACGATCTACAAAAATAATAATATAAGTAATACATAAAATAGACATATTTTCATACAATGCAAATACAGCGGCATCAAACAAGGACTATAAGTGGGGGAACCACACAAAAAAAGAAAAAAAAAACTCAAGGAGTAACTAAACTATTACACAAATGTTTATTTAAAAATGAAAATCAATACATATTTAGAAAGAATTTTTTTTCAGAAAGGAAGTGCACCCTAAAAAAGTGGTAATCGCCATAGCAAAAACAACAACATTAAAAACCCCACCACTAAATTTTAGGTAGATTCCTTATAGGAACTCGACCTATTGCAATGGTTGTCATGACACGACTTCCGGAAAAGTTCCATAGATCTACACCGATCATGACCCCTAGAACCCAAAACCACCTTCCGCTTAAAAGTTTATATATATACAGTAGAACCCCGCTAATCCGAACTAATTGGGACACGTGCTTGTTCGGATTACAAAAAATTGGGATTACTCGAAATTCCGATAAAATAGAAAAGAAAAAGATGTGTGCTAAAAAAAGTTAAGTTATAAGTACTCCGTACTACTATCTCTTGAATTCCTTTTATTCAAAAGCAATAGAAAGAGAATATGTTTCTCCTTTTCATTAGAATAATGGATGTGCTCCTGTACGAAGTGACCTTATCTTACGGCGTATTGCATTAGTTGCTTCAATGTATACAAAATTATGTATGCTGAAAAAGTACTTTTTTGTTTTTAGTATGTATATTTAAATCTTTTCAGGTAGTCTTTACAATTACATATAATTTTCGAAAATAAAATCGGTTTCGTATTAACCGGAATTTCGGATTAGCGGGGTTCTATTGTATATATATATTTCTCTCCACGGATTTTTTTTCTTTACATTTTGTGAATTATGAATGCTTTTACACATCTGCTATGATTGTTTCTTATGTATATAAAACGCCTTTTCCCATGTTATCTTGTGAACACGATAACCGAAGTCGTTTTGATTGGATTTTAACCGGCGCGGAGTGGGATATGTTGTAAGGATAGTAACAATCTTAGGCGAGTTTGTAGATGGGCTAACCAGCTGAAAGGGGATGGAAATGGTGGGAGGTGGAAATTTTCATTTCCCAATAATTCCTTTACAATTGAAAATAGAAAAAAAATTCAAATTAGGCGAATTATCCCCTTATTTTAACAAACAATTTTTGTAATAAAATTTTTTTTGATAGCTGCAATTACTTAGAAGTTATGAGATGAAAAGTGATTTTCCCTCCCTTTCCCCCTGCTTCAAGTACCTTTCAACCTATGCTTGCTACCCCTTGTTGAAAAACTCTCGTCATTTGTAATCTCTTCCACTCTCTTCCATTTTTGCATCTCTAATCCTTATGAAAAAAAGAGGGCGAAATGTTCTTTTCCTTGCTTTCCGGCTTGCCGACGGGGATTTTTTATTTTAATCTACAGCTAAAGAATTGCAGATCTGCCTTGAAATTTCAATTACATGAAAAATACTTTTCAAAAGTAAAGAATATTTGCAAAATATTTAAACCAAATGGATTTATGCTCTTCGTCAGGAATGGCCAAGTGAAATATAAAACCAGCCGGAGTGGTCTCCCCTAAACTTTCTTGTATACTCTCAACACATGTAGAGAAAAAAAGCTAAAAGGCAGTAAAACGAACAAGCGTCTCTAACACGGTGGAGAAAAAAAAGCGAAACGTCATACCACGAGTTCCGAAGGTCGTGCTTTGACGCGGCAAGACGGAAGATTGAACGCCCTTTTTCTAACCGATTGAAACACAAATTGGACACAAATCTAAAATTAAGGTTAGAAGGCCACATACTGAATTTCATTTATCTAAGTCATTGTGTTAGGGAGTTATTGTGTTCAAAAGTATGCGATTATACAGTCCCACAGACGGTCAACACTTCGACGGATTTGGCCCAAACTTTTATACGGGCCTACATTTTTGATGATAAAACTGTGTACCAGATTTTATCCATCTAGCTATTTAAGTGTTTGAGTTATAGAGCTCACATGAACACGAAAATACAGACAGACTTCCCGTAGACGGATTTTGTCGAAAATTTGACCTACAAATAGACCAAAATTCGACGTAGAAACCTACAAATGATGTGCAAAGATCACATACCAAATCTCATACCCGTAGCTCTAATAGTTTTCGAGTTATTGTGTTCACAGACAGACAGACATAATTCCAAAATTGTGTTTTTGGGACTCAGGGAGGTCTAAAACGTGGAGATTCGTCAAAATCTCGAGTTCGAATTTTTCGCCGATTACAAAACTTTCTCTTTGCATACTTCGGTATACGAGAAAGTAAAAACAAGAAAACCATTTGAAATTTAATTTATTGAAAAGTTTGAGTATATTTACTCCTTTTAGTATTCAGTAGAGCCTCGATAATCCGGACCTCTATGAACCGAGCAGGTTTCAGAAAATTGAGCTGTGTTTTGTCATTTTTACTTTCTCGTATATGAAGTATACAAAAACAAAGTATTGTAATCGTCAAAAAATTCGAAATCGGGATTTTCATGAATCTCCACGTTTTAGACCTCCCTGAGTCAGAAAAACACATTTTTGGAATTATGTCTATCTATGAACACGATAACTCGAAAACTATTAGAGCTACAGAGATGAAATTTGGTATCTGATCTTTTCACATAATTTGTAGGTTTCTATCAAATTTTGAACAAAATCCGTCAACAGAAGGTCTGTCTGTCCGCTTTCATGTGAACACGATAGCTCAAAAACTTAAATAGCTAGATGGATAAAATTTGGTATACAGTTTTATCATCAAAAATATATGTCCGTATAAAAGTTTGGGCGAAATCCGTCAAAGAGTTGACTGTCTGTCGGTCTGTATAATCGCACACTTGTGAACACAATAACTCCCTAACACAATGACTTAGATAAATGAAATTCAGTATGTGGCCTTCTAACTTTAATTTTAGATTTGTGTCCAATTTGTGCTTCAATCGGTTGAAAAAAGGGCGTTCAAATTGCATATTCAATTTTCTTGCAAAGACGCAAGGCTATTTTGCCACTAGGCAAGCGCTGTAGGAAACTCGGGCAGAATCATTGCAGTAGGTTCTAATTTTTTTATCCACGCGGGAAAAGAGAGAATGACAACTTTTTTGAAAGTATACGAGAAAGTTTAGTGGAGGCCACTCCCGCTGGTTTTTAATAAAGTCAACGAAATTTCCAGAATAAAGTGTCAAAGGACACTAGAGCCTAATTTCACGATGAGAAGGTAGGCCAATCTTCTATTTAGAAGGCGGAAAACATACACAGTTGAACTCTTAAGGGCGACCAGGGACCTTTAAAATAATTTTTTTGAATTTTCAACTAATCAAATTGAAATTTAGCAGGCATTAATAACAGCACTATACAAGATAAGAAACAAAATTTCACTAATACATATTTTTTCTTCAGTTATTAAATGCAATTTTTAACAAAATTTAATGATCTTTATGATAAATGCTCCAGGTGCTCCAAATCACCTAATTTTTTTATTAGTTACTCTAACCCTTTCCAAACAAAAATTGAGATTAATTTTTATATTTAAGAAAGGAATTTCAAAATTAAGACACATAGTAACTGGAAACTATTGATTTCGGTTAAAAATATGCCGAATATTTGATATGGAAGAAAATATTTACAGTTAAATAACAAAATAACTTCTATATGAATGGCAAAAATTTTTTTGAATATATTTTTTCATAGTTATATAAAATTTCATAAAATTTTAACTCGAGACAGGATCGGTATCCCAAACCCATGATCGTATTTCAGTTTTGTGGCCTAGTACGCCGAATGAAAATCCAAATCTGGAGGAAATCCAACTTTTCCCCTGGTCTACACCATTTCTCAAAGGATTCTTACTTTGAAGAAAGGCTTTGGCAAGCTGCGTTCCAAAAAAAAGTGGAGTGGCCTAGAGGTGAATGTTCCGCTTAATTGATTTTATTCGCGCATTAACATCATTTTCACGAATCGTCAAGAATAAATTATTTTCTCCCTTGAAAGAAAAGATTTTCCACTTTTATTGTTTAATTTCGAATACAGTCAAACCCCGTTAACACGAAATCGCTTATCACGAAATTTCGCTTAAAACGAACTGAATATTGGATTCCGTCGATCAAGGATGGGGAGTAGTGCTAATTCATTCCTTTAGCATGAAAACGCAAAATATCGCTTAAGACGAAAAGAAAATATTCTTTGAAAGTCAAAATCTGTTCTTTTGCAAAAGTTCTCAGCATCGAGTTTGTGTCTTGAAACTTTTTTGACTTTCCAATCATCCAGGCCTCCCGAAAGAGGGGGCAGGAGGAACACGTGGGCTGGTGATAAGGGCGGGGAGAGATTTTATTAAGGAAGTGTTAAATGTCTGTGGGGTCCGCATGCCAGTACTTCGCCCCGGGGCATGGCCTGGCTCTCGGCAGCCTGCATTCGTCGATGTGAATGGAAAATTGTTCACGGTGGCTAAAGCAAGAGTTTATTTCCCGGATAGCAAAGAAGGTTGCGGAAAGGTTGCCATTTCACCTTCCATAGGCTGTCTGCGAAAGCATTTCCGCGCAAACCTTTCCTGAAACCATTGCCTCAAGGTTTACGTAGGAAAGCTTTTTATGAACTACTTCACCGACAATGTTTGAACGACAAGTCCGCGAAAGAATTTCCGCGCAAACCGTTTCGGAAACCATTCCCGCAAAATTGACTTAGGAAAGCTTTTTATAAACCACCTGTCCCACCGTGTGTAGCCCCGTCCGGTATAGGGGCTAGTGCGCCTGCCTTACAACTCTTAAGAACGCGGGTTCGATCCCCGGCTTGGAGAAATTTTAAGTTTTGTCACAATCTACAACTAAATCGTACAAGTAAATTCAATTGGAATTAATAATTAAGACTCCTAATTGATCTAATTAATTGACATTCCAGATAACTCTAAGTTGGACTCAGATGACGTCAGAAGAAGGGGTATAAAAAAAGGGGGTTGGACCCCTTTGTAGGAGTACGGATTCGGAGGTCTTCTATTTTGTCCGCCGAAGGAAGACTCTTAACAACCTTTTTAAAGGACTGAAAAAAGCTTGAGGAAAGCCTAAAACAAGCTTGTAATAAAAGCTTGGGGAAATCTTTTAAAAAACCTTACAGAAAACCTTGTTTCTTGTTGACTAGCGAACCTTTCCGCTACCTTGTCGAAAGGTTCAACCCTTGTCGTGGAAACCTTTGTGACAACACTTTACCCTTGCCGAAGACAAGGTTTCCAAAACCTTTTAGACAAGTTTTCTTTGCTATCTGGGTTCTCGCAATAGTCACATTCCTACCCTTCCCACCCTTTTGTTTCTTAGTTCGGGAATGCTGGGAATGGGAAGGGACAGAAGAGAAGACGATTTTCTCAGATGACTCGAAGCGAAGAGGCAATTCCAGTGAAAACAGTATATCGTTTTCTAATGGAACATGATTCTCAGGTAGCACAACATCTTGCCCAATATTGTTCGATATTATATAAAATTATATGATATTGTACAATAATACGAATATTGTTCAATATCGTGCAATATTATACAATATAGTATTTGTGCTACTGGGGTAATCCTTCGAATGCATTGGATAATTTAGAAAAGGGGTATGCCTTTCTGAAAAAATATCATCTTAAAAACTTGAAACAAAGGTCAATAACTGACTTTTTTAAATCTTGAGTTACAGGTTAATAAATTTATTATTCGATATATTACATACAATATGCTTATTTCTTCTCTAAACTTAAAACTTTTATTCTTTTTCAGATTTCTGAAAACTGTGATATTTTATCTTTTATTTAATAGCTTGGTAATTGCTATGCTTGGTTATTGCAACGCTATTTTAACGGTTAACACGAAAAGTTTTTGTGGTTCCGCCAATTTCGTATTAACGGGGCTTGACTGTATTTGAACCACGTTCCGTTCTAGCAGTAACGTCATTCACTAAGCTACTTTTTACAATAAAAATTGATAGAAGGAAAATTCTTCCCACCTGATTTTTTGAAGGTATCTTGTCATTCTGGACAGAAGTGTCTTCCTGGAGAAAGTATCTCCTTTGAGGGTGATACGCTCGAACGGACAAATGAACGATAGTGTCGGTGAGGCTGTTCGGTCGACTTCATTAGGTTGTCTTTTGCATAACCCAACCTGAAAAAAAATTAACCTGATAATGTTTATGGGCTGGCCTACTGCCTGTAAATTGAGTCATGCAATTACAGCATGAGCATGCAGTAATCGTTCAAATTTTTAATATAAGCCAACGCTCGTTATAACGACCACACATTATAAAGACCATTCATTATAACGACCAGTGATAAAATCACCAACTGTGTTTCACTATGCACTATGTTATTTTACTTCCGGTATAACGACCGTCCAGTGTCGTCGAATCCCAATACAACGTCCGAATTCCCGGTATTTTTCCAAAAAGAACATGTTTCTAAACCTTAATTATTGTATTGCCAAGCTTCGTAGATGTAGTCTTCAGTGTTACAATTCAACTTTGACGGAGGGGGGGAGGAGGAATTAATACTCACCACAGCGCGGAAATTAGAATAGCCTAGAATAAAAAAAGTTTCAAGTGCTATTGAGACTTTAAAATGTTTTTTTGAAAGGCAAGAAAATACGGAACATTATTTATCATCTTTAACCGAAATGGAAAATTATGTTTTGCAAAAATCACATATGCAGAAAAGACAAACAACCATTTCTGATTTTATCTTTAGAAAATAAATGCTTTGTAAGTATATAACACCCTTTATTTTCCACTTTAAAATCTGTTTTAGAAATATATTTTTAATTGATAAAATTTTATTTTTAATACCAATGATAAAAAATAATTTGAGTATTTAGTTGGAACCTCCTTAAAAATCGCCTATTTTTACGGAACTGCCGAACGTGCATGTATACATTTTTTAATTATATCCACTATAGCTACCACTCGTTATAAAGACCTTTTACTGTGGGACGCAGAGGGTCGTTATAATGAGCGTCGACTGTATTTCCTAACTGGGCATGGACCATTTCCTTACTATATTGATCGTTTCAAAATCCTTAATTCACCACTTTTTATTTGCAGGATTTACATTTATTTCCTATCGCTATGTTTTTGACTGCATCCACACAGAAAGGTATGAAATTAAAAAAAACCTTCAAATAATTTTAAAAGAGAGTGGTTTAAATCTTTACTCTTTAACAAAAATGCAACTTTTAAAATTCGGGAGATATTCCCTATAAGTGGTAACATATGCAATAGAGTTTCCCAAATGTATCATGGGCATATCTGACTTTCTTTCTTCTTCCTCTTTTAAATTGTGTTACAGAATTCGGTTTTTTTGTATATTTTTTTCTTAATCCCAAAATTGTGTTATAGAAATTGTTTTGTAGTTGTTTCCTTGCTTTTTCAAAACTATTTTTTTAAGATTTTTCCTGTTTCTTTTTTCTAAATTGTATCTCAGACTTCGGTTTTTTTTTTTTACATTTATTTCCTATTTATTAGATTTTAATAATTTTTCATTTTTTATGTGTGTTTCTTTATTTATTACGTTTATTTGTATATATTTATTATTTATGTTTGTAATTACTTATTATGTTTGCTGTTTGTGTTTTATTGTATTTATATTCACATTTGTATTTTGTATTGTGTTACTTTTATTGAATTATTTTATTTATATTGTTTTGTATTGTATTACCTAATTTTTTGTATTATATTGTTTTACTTTTTGTATGTATTGCATTACTTTAATACTTGTAATGGAATTTTTCTTCCCGCCGATTTGTGACATGCTTTACACCCTTTGGGTAATAAAGGGCTTTTCACACTTTTAATCGGTTTATTAATTAATTAACTAACCGAAATTTTAACTTTTTCCTCGATAACTTTGGAGTAAGTATATCATCGCGAAAAAAAAAAACCCATTTTGACAAAATCCGCTTTGATTTCCAGTTTTAGCTCCATACTTTCCTCTATCGATCTTCCAAATTTTTGTTGAATTTTAATAAGTTGCCTGAAAAATATTTGCAATTGTTGAATATCTGCCGAATATTATTTCTTAATGCCTGATGCGCTCTTGTGATCGTATTCAGTTGCGCGTAGACAGGGCCAGATTTCCCTCAGGGCCAACCTAGGCCTTGGCCTAGGGCTCAACAATCGGAAGGAGCAAATACAAAAGAAATTACAATAACACATTTACAAATTTCAGTGTTATTTTGAGAAGACCATACAAAATACTGTTTTTAAGCACATCCATACAGGTTAAATCAACTGGCGGGATACTGACGTTGCCCATCCAGTGGCGTAACTACAGAGGGCGGAGGGGGCTGTCCGCCCCGGGCGGCACTTAGGAAGGTGAGGCTAAATCAGAGACACAGTCAAATAATTTTATAACTAAGAGTAGCGGCACTCTCAATCACTGCACAGATAAAAAATAACTATAATTAATTCATGTTTTTTTGCCTTTTGTCGGTAGATTGCCAATTTTTTGAAGAAAAAAAAAAGACTTGGTGAACGCACGATTTCAGAAACTATAATATCTGCAGAGATGAATGATTCGTTATCACAGTTTCGTAATAATGTTTTGTTTTTTCAGTTTATCATAACATTTGTTGCCCGGATTTCATATCAGTTTATCATAACGTGCGATCCGCCCCGGGCGCATATAGGCATTCTGTACTCGAGCAGAGCACCATTGTAACTTTGGAGGGCTCTGATTGGAAAAGCGAATCTGACGTCACTCTTCTGCACATCGCATCAACAGTGAGACACGCGTATCTTGTTTATAGTTCTTAAAACTCTAAATACTAATTTTTTCTCCAAGATATTGCCTGAATTTGTTTTCGAAAGGGGAATCTTTCTTCTTCTTGATTTAATGTCGTTAGATTTGCTTCATTCAGATCTGAAACATTAAAATTCATATTTTAATAGTTAACTTAAACCATGCTAAATATAAGTATTGAAATAATTCCTGATATAAGGTTACAAATTACAGCATACATCATCTGAAAGATAATAATTTGAAACAATTATTGCTACTTACCAGCACACAAGAATTGTTCCAGATGGTCTAGAGGATCGAAGGTTCCATTTCGTGTCCGATGTTCTTCCATATTCTTCTATACATGAATACACATCGGAAACACTTTTAAGGTTGCTTCGAACGATGGTTTCATCTTCAACGATTTTAACAACTTCGTTCAAAGAACATTTCGCTATCGCTAGTTGAAAGAATCAGTCGGAGCGTGGTCAGAGGTAAACAAACAAGCAAAGCATGTTACGTCAGATTCGCTTGTCCAATCAGAGCCCTCCAAAATTACAATGGTGCTCTGCTCGAGTACAGTATGCCTATATGCGCCCCGGGCGGCACTTAGGAAGATGAGGCTAAATCAGAGACACAGTCAAATAATTTTATAACTAAGAGCAGCGGCACTCTCAATCACTGTACAAATAAAAAATAACTATAATTAATTCCTGTTTTTTTTTTTGCCTTTTGTCGGTAAATTGCCAATTTTTCGAAAAAAAAAAGACTTGGTGAACGCACGAATTCAGAAACTATAATATCTGCAGAGATCAAGGGTGTCGAACAATAAATCACGTTACTAATAAAATGTTTATTTCCCCCGGAATTTATTCCTTTTACTTTGAGGTTTATGGGCCCTAAGTATATTGTAAAGGAAGGGCGGCATGTTGCAAGTTTGCCCTGGGCCGCAAAAGTTGCAGGTACGCCACTGTGCCTACTGTCCTACCGCCACGAGAAAAACCCTGATCAGGGTTGCCTCAAGTAGGCGAGACGAAGAAAGGAGGAAAACGGTTATAAAATCAACCGCAAGATAAACTAAGCACACTTCGTTAGGCGAGGAATTCGTTTTCGAACGAAGCACAAAGCGAAATGAGACCTCCTTCGGTTCTATCTGCGCCAAATGAAATATAGCCTTTTCTTTCACCCCCAAAATGCAGTGGAATATCCCGTTTCCATAACGACCACCACTGGCATGTCACGTGTCTGGGACTTTTCTCCTGGCGGTAGGAAAGTATCACTATAACTGCGGTGAATAATTAATAGGAGAGGGCATTTTAAGAGGAAAGGGCGTATAAATTAGTGTTTTAGTCTAGGGCATAGAAACGTATAAATCCGGCCCTGTGCGTTGAAACATGACCGAAAGAATTGTTGATCAACTGTGGAGCTTATCAGATAATGAATGTAATAAAAACAGTTTTTAAAACACCCTTTTATACATGTACTAAAAAGCAGGAAATTTTAAAATTTTATTTTTAATTTTTCAGATTTTATTTTATAATTTATTATTGTAAATGATATGGAATCATAGAATCAATCTTTTCTCACGCTAACTACCAGATGGCGAAACTGGTAAAGAGTCAAATTTAACTAAATTCATTGATTAACTGATAATTAAGTTCTGAAAATACTAAAATACTGTATTTCATTGACAGCTGCACAATGTCTAAGTTTTCAATTTGGAGCACATCAGAAGGAGAGGGTAAATCAATTACAAATTCCATTTTTACTAAAACTGTAAATAAATGTCAAGTTAGAAATAAAGTGCTTATGATGAAACTTCGATTATCTGTCATCGCCCGGATCAGGGCTGTGACGGATAACAGAAATCCTTTAATAAGCTTGTACAGTAACGTGATTTCACTGCTGAATAGGGACGAAAACGAGAACATCATCCTTTAAATTGAGATTACATAAATGTTGTATTTGATGATTTTCACAGGACAATATAAATTTCAGTATAAGAGTAATAATGTGCAGAAATGGAATGCTATAAACCTGCGTTACTTTTTAGATGATGATGAATATCGAAATCCTAATAGAACGTAGAGTAACGTGTTTTCACTGCTGAATAGGGACGAAAAGCAGAAAACCAACATCTAAAATTAGATTACATAATGTTGTATTTGATTTTCTAGAACCCAGATCAAATATAAAACTTCAGTATAAAATTAATAATGTGAAGAAATGTAATGCTATAAACCTGCGTTACTTTTTTTAGATGATGACAGATAACAGAAATCCCTTAATAAGCTTGTAGAGTAACGTGTTTTCACTGCTGAATAGGGACGAAAACGAAAATAACATCCTCTAAAAGTGAATTACATAATGTTGTATTTGATTTTGGAACGATCAAATATAAACAAGAGTAATAATGTGAAGAAATGTAATGCTATAAACCTGCGATACTTTTTAGATGATGACACATAACAAAAATCACTTAATAAGCTTGCAGAGTAACGTGTTTTCACTGCTGAATAGGGACGAAAACGAAAACAACATCCTCTAAAAGTGAATTACATAATGTTGTATTTGATTTTACAGAACGATCAATATAAACTTCAGTATAAGAGTAATAATGTGAAGAAATGTAATGCTATAAACCTGCGATACTTTTTAGATGATGGATGCTTTCAGGAAAATCATAATAAGCGGCCTGGTAACATGATTTCACTGCTGAATTGGGACGAAAACGAAAACAAAATCCTTTAAAAGTGAATTACATAATGTTGTATTTGATTTGGAACAATCAATACTCAAACTTCAATTATGGAAATGTATGCACAGGAAATACAATACTATAAACCTACGTTATACTACTTTTAGATGTGACGGATAAGCAAAACTGTCAGCTAACCTTGGCACTTTTATTGACCTCTGACTTACGTGCAAGGTACAGAATATTTTACTATTTAAAGCCCGTATTTCCAGTCAAGCGTAACAATTAATTTTATGGAGAAAACAAGGGGACCCATACGACTCTTAAACATCAGAAATGGTGGAAAACTGTCAAATTCGATGCATTATATCTCTGAAACAATGCAATTCCGCAAACTCGCACGTTTTCTAGTAAAATATACTCTCTTATAGTACACATTTTCTAACCTTCATATTGGTATGTATTTATTTGTGAGAGTAATAAATAGCCGAGGAATAATTTATTGAGGAAAAAATGAGATAGTTACCTTACTTGCCTTGATTACAGATAAAATATTGGTCTAAAACCAATGGCCTAAGTAATCAAAGAGTCTACTTTAAGAAACTTAACCGCAATTTATTAACATTTTAAAGTCCATTTTGTATTTTATATACCAATTAAAATAAAATGTCAAAATATTTAAAACTAACTTTCTAATAACAAAATTCGTTGGGGGAAAATTTTTTTTAAAAAAAAGTAATGGTTCAATTTTTAAGAACATAGCAAAATTAAAATTTTATATAAAATATCAATGGTTCTTGAAGGATATCGTGCGAGCAATATCAAAACACGTCTTGAGGATATAGCGCTTCAGAGATATTCCATATTCAATATTTTACGTTGAAGAGCTGATACACATTTTCCTTCATAACTTTCAAAATTATGTGAATTTTTTTTTAAAGAGTGGATTTAAAATTGTTCTGAAAAGAGACGGAATAATATATTTTTCATAAAATCAATTTTCGAGGGTTTAACATTCACGTATATCCCTTAAATATTTTGGGAATATTACATATTTTTTAAAATCAAGAAATTTTTTTCAGTTTGTATTCGTATATCCCATAAATATTTTAGAGATAATATATATATTTTCAAATCAGGAAGTACACCAGGTTTAACACATTCGTATGTCCTCGCAAATATTTTGGGAATAATATATATTTTTTACATAAAATCGAAAAATTTTCAGATTTAACATTCGTATGTCCTCTTAAATATTTTGGGAATAATGTATACACTGCATAAAATCGAAAGAAATTTTCCAGGTTTATTCCGTGTCCCCTTAAATATTTTTAGAAGAATAATATATTTTTTTCAAATCAACGGAAGTTTTTCCAGGTTTAACATTCGTATGTCCTCTTAAATATTTTGAGATAATATATATTTTTTCATAAAATCAAGAAAATTTTCCAGGTTAACATTCATCCCCTTAAATTTGGGAATATTACATATTTTTTCATAAAATCGAAAATTTTCGAGGTTTAACATTCGTATGTCCCCTTAAATATTTTGGGAATAATATACTTTCATAAATTCAAAATTTTCCAAGGTTTAACATTCGTATGACCTCTTAAATATTTTGGGAATAATATATATTTTTTCATAAAATCGAAAATTTTCGAGGTTTAACATTCGGTATGTCCCCTTAAATGACACAGGATATTATGTATTTTTTCTAAAATCAAAGAAAATTTTCAAGGTTTAACATTCTGTCCTGCAAATATTTTGGGAATAATATATACTCATAAAATCGAAAAATTTTCAGATTTAGCTGTCCATTATGTCCCCTTAAATATTTTTTGGGAATAATATATATTTTTTCCTTAAAATCGAAAATTTTCGAGGTTTAGCCATTCGTATATCCCCTTAAATATTTTAGAGATAATATATTTTTTTTCATAAAATCAATTTTCAGGTTTAACATTCGTATCTCCCCTTAAATATTTTTTGGGAATAATATATATTTACATAAAATCCAACGAAATTTTCAGGTTTAACATTCGTATGTCCTCTTAAATATTTTAGAATAATATTTATTTTTCATAAAATCGAAAAATTTTCAGATTTAACATTCGTATGTCCTCTTAAATATTTTGGGAATAATATATATTTTTTCATAAAATCGAAAATTTTCCAGGTTTAACATTCGTATGTCCCCTTAAATATTTTGGGAATAATATATATTTTTTTCATAAAATCGGAAATTTTCCAGGTTTAACATTCGTATGTCCTCTTAAATATTTGGGAATAATATTTTTTTCATAAATCGGAAATTTTCCAGGTTTGCTGTCGTATCCCCTTAAATATTTGGGAATTAATACATATTTTTTCATAAAATCCAAGAATTTTCGAGGTTTAACATTTCATTTATAAATATTTTTAGAATATAATATATATTTTCATAAAATCAAGAAATTTTCAGGTTTAACATTCCGTATGTCCTCTTAAATATTTTGAGATAATATATATTTTCATAAAATCAATTTTCGAGGTTTAACATTCGTATGTCTTACCAAATATTTTGGGAATAATATATATTTTTCATAAAATCGAAAATTTTCAGTTTAACATTCGTATGTCCTCTTAAATATTTTGGGAATAATATATATTTTTTCATAAAATCGAAAATTTTCAGATTTAACATTCGTATGTCCTCTTAAATATTTTGGGAATAATATATATTTTTCATAAAATCGAAAATTTTCAGGTTTAACATTCATTATGTCCCCTTAAATATTT
Organism: Araneus ventricosus; assembly: GCA_013235015.1. Classification (NCBI taxonomy): domain Eukaryota; kingdom Metazoa; phylum Arthropoda; class Arachnida; order Araneae; family Araneidae; genus Araneus; species Araneus ventricosus. The sequence goes on along the minus strand of BGPR01004345.1, from coordinate 2,356 downwards.
TGGGAATAATATATATTTTTTTTCAACAAATCAATTTCCAATTTAACATTCGTATGTCCTCTTAAATATTTTGGGAATAATATATATTTTTTTCCATAAAATCGAAAATTTTCCAGGTTTTAACATTCGTATGTCCCCTTAAATATTTTGGGAATAATACATATTTTTTCATAAAATCGAAAATTTTCGAGGTTTAACATTCGTATGTCCCCTTAAATATTTTGGGAATAATATATATTTTTTTCATAAAATCGAAAATTTTCCAGGTTTAACATTCGTATGTCCTCTTAAATATTTTGGGAATAATATATATTTTTTCATAAAATCGAAAATTTTTCGAGGTTTAACATTCGTATGTCCCCTTAAATATTTTGGGAATAATATATATTTTTTCATAAAATCGAAAATTTTCCAGGTTTGTCATTCGTATGTCCTCTTAAATATTTGGGAATAATATTTATTTTCATAAAATCGAAAAATTTGAATTTGGCATTCGTATGTCCTCTTAAATATTTTGGGAATATATATATTTTTTTCATAAAATCGAAAATTTTCCAGGTTTAACATTCGTATGTCCCTTAAATATTTTGGGAATAATATATTTTTTTCATAAAGAGTAATTTCCAGAGTTTAACATTCGTATGTCCTCACTTAAATATTTTGGGGAATAATATATTTTTTCATAAAATCGGAAATTTTCCAGGTTTAACATTCGTATGTCCCCTTAAATATTTTGGGAATAATACATATTTTTTTCCATAAAATCGAAAATTTTCAGATTTAACATTCGTATGTCCCCTTAAATATTTTGGGAATAATATATATTTTTTTCATAAAATCGGAAAATTTCCAGGTTTAACATTCGTTAGTATGTCCTCTTAAATATTTTGGGAATAATATATATTTTTTCATAAAATCGAAAAATTTTCAGATTTAACATTCGTATGTCCCCTTAAATATTTTGGGAATAATATATATTTTTTCATAAAATCAGAAAGAATTTTCCACAACATTCATTATGTCCCCTTAAATATTTTGGGAATAATATATATTTTTTCATAAAATCGAAAATTTTCGAGGTTTAACATTCGTATGTCCCCTTAAATATTTTGGGAATAATATATATTTTTTCATAAATCCAGGTAGGAGGTTTAACATTCGTATGTCCCCTTAAATATTTTGGGAATAATATATATTTTTTCATAAAATCGAAAATTTTCCAGGTTTAACATTCGTATGTCCTCTTAAATATTTTGGGAATAATATTTATTTTTTCATAAAATCGAAAAATTTTCAGATTTAACATTCGTATGTCCTCTTAAATATTTTGGGAATAATATATATTTTTTCATAAAATCGAAAATTTTCCAGGTTTAACATTCGTATGTCCCCTTAAATATTTTGGGAATGTGTATATTTTTCATAAAATCAGGTAGGTTTAACATTCCGTATGTCCTCTTAAATATTTTTGGGAATAATATATTTTTTGTAAAATCAGGGTACCAGGTTTAACATTCGTATGTCCCCTTAAATATTTTAGAATAATACATATTTTTTTCACTTAAAATCGAAAATTTTCAGTTTTATTCATTATCCTAAATATTTTGATAATATATATTTGCATTCATAAAATCGAAAATTTTCAGGTTTAACATTCGTATATTAAATATTTTGGGAATATATTTTCATAAAATCCAAAATTTTCAGATTTAGCATTCGTATGTCCCCTTAAATATTTTAAGGGAATAATATATATTTTCATAAAATCGAAAATTTTCCAGGTTTAACATTCGTATGTCCCCTTAAATATTTTGGGAATAATATATATTTTTTCATAAAATCGGAAATTTTCATGGTTTAACATTCGTATGTCCTCTTAAATATTTTGGGAATAATATATATTTTTCATAAATCGAAAATTTTCAAGGTTTAACATTGGAATGTCCACATAAATATTTTGAGATAATATATATATTTATAAAATCGGAAATTTTCAGGTTTTAACATTCATTATGTCCCCTTAAATATTTTGGGAATAATATATATTTTTTCATAAAATCGAAAATTTTCAGCCCAACATTCAGTATGTACCAAATATTTTGGGAATAATATATATTTTTTCATAAAATCGAAAATTTTCCAGGTTTAACATTCGTATGTCCTCTTAAATATTTTGGGAATAATATATATTTTTCATAAAATCGAAAATTTTCAAGGTTTAACATTCGTATGTCCTCTTAAATATTTTTTAGAATAATGTCTTTCATAAATCAAGGGTAGTTTAACATTCGTATGTCCCCTTAAATATTTTGGAATAATATATATTTTTTTCATAAAATCAAACAATACGTAACTT
>BGPR01004344.1:70891-114400 GCA_013235015.1 Araneus ventricosus | reverse complement strand
TCTGTTTGAATCAACTCAATTAGATATGAAGAATCATTTTGTTTCTTAGGCTTCGGAATCCAACCAACTAAACTGGTATTATATATATATATAACACCACTTCATATCCCCATATCTAGAATAATTATGATTCTTTCTAATCGGTTTAGATGGACATGAAGTGGAAGCTCAACAGAAAAATTTAAAAAGAAATTTAGGAACCGCAGAAGAAAAATTTTGAAATAAATTATATAACTAAAGAAGAAAACGTTACAGAATAATAATAAAGAAGATAAAGTAATGTTATAATAACAGAAGAGTTCAAGGTGTCGCTAGAAAGACTCTGTCTTGAGGAATGGTTTTTTGAGTCTATTGTTTGACCATGATCATATTATTATGCTTATAATATAATTACATATTAAAATTTGTATGTTGATTTTGATTATTGATTTTTCGCAATGAATGAAATAATTAAGCAGAAGAGAGCAGTTGGCACATCAGAGTTTTAAGGATCTGGACTGAAGAAATGACTGTTGAGATGAAAAAACCTAATAATGGTGAAATATTTTTTTGAATGTTGATTACCTGCAACTTGGAATAACCAAATATGTATATGATGGGATCTCAAGGTATATACATATTATAGCTAGAAGGATGGGATTTTCTCCTTTACCTGTAGCTGCAATACCTCAGTTGAAGTGAGAGTTGAAGTTATCATGAGTCCACGTTTCTTTCCCGGTTAATTTGTGTTTGGACGCAAACTATAATTTTGGAAGCATGTCGGATTACAATTATTTTAATCCCTTTAAATCACCGTAAACCGTTTGGCGCTGACTTCTGTTTAAATTTTTCCTTATTTGAAATCTTTTGTCAACTTAATTTTACATTTCAGGTTCTTGTAATGCTTTAACCAATCCCGGAAAACGTAAAAAATTGAAAAAACTACTTTTGTAAAACACACTTTGGAGCAGTATTTATTTATTTTTTTCATAGTGTCTTATTTATTTATCTGCAAAACATTTTGTACCAATTTACACCACTACAAATACAATCAAATTTCAAGACAGTCTCTATCATATTTAAAAAATAAGTATCAAAACGCAAACGACACTTCAGCGATATTCCTTAAAGCATATCAGGACGCAAAAACATCTTCATTTGTTTACTTTTCTTCCAAATTGTTCCCCCTCTTTAAGTACAGCTTCAATGAATTTAAAGAAGAAAACCAGAATGTCACTGTCAATGTATTTTACGACACGTTTGAAGGAAATCGTTGGATTATTCTCCTTTTTTGGTCACAAAATGTTTTCCTATCATCACCATTCTTCCAGGCATCTGAGGTAAAGTCATTCCTCGCAAACACTGTTCTGAAAATTATCATTTCTCTCCCTGGATCATCCCCAACAAGAGAATCACGCACATTCCGTCGCCCACATCAACTCTTCCCCAATCTTTTTTGCTTCGACCTTCTGACACTTTTCCCTCTTTTATTTTCACTGAGCAAGGAATTTTCAGCCCGTCCTCTTCCTTGGCAATTTAGTTATCAGTTACTGAAAATGGAATCTCTCTGGCCATGATCCTCCCCGTCTTCCAAAGAAAGTTCAGACATCAAGATACCATTAGATCCCGGAGAATGTCAGACGACATTTCCAGTTCAAGAACAGGATTTGGAATGGCGAAGATCCTTTGCTTCGAAGGAAATAACTTATTTCCTCCCTACTCTCCCTCTTCCTCTTCGCTCTTTGTCTGACTAGGTGGTACAAGAGGGAGATTTCGACTTTTCCTCCTTCCTTCCAGACTGGATTTCTGCAGAAGGGGAGGAATTTTTATTTTGAATGAGCGTGTTCCGAGCACGAAAGTGATTCCGCGGCGACGGCGGTTCTGAAGGTACTTATGGATTCCTTCGTTTCCTTTGTGCTCGAACCCGCATCAGTTCGCGAGTGGGTTAGTGATGATGTAGCAAAAGATTGACGATTCTTTGTTTATTACAGAACACTCCGGATAGGGACTAATTTGTCTTTCCGTCATCTGTTTCTGTCTATTTCAGGGGACGGACGATCAGATATCATCGTATCTGATGAACAGATTGTACGTTTATATCTGCGGAAAATACAATCATTTTATATTTTTACATAAACTTCGTTCTCTAGTATTTGAAAAATTACAAGATATTCTCTTAAACAGATGTTATAAAGGTTTTACAAAAATATATCTAGACAGAACGAATTTTGCCAGAACAGGGTTTCATCTCTCTCATGTTTTAGGAGCAATACGTAAAAAGAAACGATATAAAATATTTCAATTTAAAAGAAAATGTTTTGTCTTTTCGGTATATACATCTAGAGAACTGTTAATCACTATGAACTGGTTGCATGAAACACATGTCGCCATTATGTTATTGTCCTAACTGCATATTCTCTAGAGTAGCATAGACCGCATGTTTTTCTAAGGCAGTAATGTACTCTCAGTACAAGCAAAGTCGTATATTACTCTATAGATGCACAAGTGCATGTTACTCTAAGGTATAGTGCCAAGTACTCTAGGCATAGTTGAATTAGCTTCTGAGATTATGAATGGTTTTTATTTATCTAGTGTATAAGCGTATCTAAGTGCATAGTTGCATGCTCGTAGGTCATAATACATGTCTAGGTTAGTGACTATCTGTTACTGAGTATAAGTGCACGATAAATTCCAAATGATAACGCACTGATTATTGAACATGTTACTGGTGCGTGATGCGAATAATACCTCAGGTGCATAGTATCATTCCGCTTAGATGGGTGGTATAATCACGAGCGAACTTTTGGAGCGAGTTGTTACGCTGGAGGTTCGATGGACGCGTCAGCTCTGAAACGCGAGGTCTCATAGCTGTTGACTTCAGCTCGAGTTGGTTCGATTTTTAAGAATAGGATATTTTATGGATTGACCAGGTCTCGAAGAATAATAATGTTTAATGAGTAGCTGGTTAAATTTCTTGCAATATTTATGCTGAGAATGTCGATGATATAACCCGTAATTGGAAAAGCCACTACCATACGGTTGAACGCTCGAAAAAAAAAGTGCATCAAATGTGGCAGTTTTAACGATCTTATAATAACAAACAATTTGTTAGCAAAAGCATTCTACGATAGTCCTTAAAAGTGCATATCTTTTCTGCTTGAATCATCAGTCGATGAAGAATCATTTTGTCTGTAAGCTGGAATCCAACCAAGCTAAACTGGTATTATATATATCTATAACACCCTTCATATCCATATCTGGAATAATTATATGTTCTTTTACAATCAGGTTTAGATGGACATAGAGTGGAAGCTCACAGAAAAATTAAAAAAATTTAGGAACCCATGGAAAGAAAAGTTTTGAATAAATTATATAACTAAAGAAACTGAACGTACAGAATAATAATAAAGAAGATAAAATAATGTTATAATAACAGAAAGAGTTCAAGGTGTCGCTGAGAAGACTTGCTCTTGAGGAATAGGTTTGAGGAGTCTATTGTTTTTATTCATGTCACTTGTTATTATGCTTATAATATGAATTATATTAAGAATTTGCTTATGGCATTTTGGGTGTTATGATTTTTTCCGCAATGAATGAAATAATTAAGCAAGAAGGAAAGCAGTTGAGCACATCAGAGTTTTAAGGAGATCTGCTGAAGAAAGCAGCTAATTTTAGGAATTGAAAAACTTTATAATACATAGGTGAATATTTTTTTTTTGAATCTTTGGAATTACGCAGCTTGGAATATGGAAAATATTACTATGATGGGATCCAGTATATACATATTATAGCTACAAGAAGGATAAGATTTTCTCCTTTACCTGTAAACATGCAATACCTCAGTTGAAGTGAGGTTAGAATCATGTAGGTCCCAGTTTCTTTTCCGATGTTAATTTTATTTGGACTGGCATAATTCTTTGAAGCATGTCGGATTCAATTATTTTAAATCCCTTTAAATCACAGTAACACGTTTGGCGCTGACTATAACTTTTAATTTTCCTTAATTCGAATCTTTTATAACCAATTTTAATTTTCAAAGGTTCTATGACTACATGCCTAGACAATCCCAGGCATAAGAAAATTGAAAAACTCTTTTTGAAACACCTTTGGACTATTTTCTTTATTTCCTTAAGTGTCTTATTTATTTATCTGCAAAGACATTTTCTGTACAATTTACACACGTACATGATCAGATTTCAGACAGTCTCTATCATATTTAAAAAAATGGTAATAAAAGCCGGACAGCTTCAGCATATTCCTTCACAAGCATATCAGGACACTAAAACGCTCTTCATTTGTTTTAGCTTTTCTTGGAAATTGTTTCCCCCTCTTTAGATTCAGCTTCAATGAATTTAGAAGAAAGACAGAATCTCACTGTCATCATGTATTTTAGACGCATTTGAAGGAAATCCGTTGGATTATTTCTCCTTTTGGTGCAAAATCTATTTTCCTATCATCACCTTACTTTCCAGGCATCTACAGGGTGAAGTCATTCCTCATGCAAACCTTTTCTGAAAATTATCATTTTCTCCTGGATCATCACAACGAGAGAATCGGCACATTCACAGTCGCCCACATCAATCGTCTCCATCTACGCAAAACCTTTCCCACTCCATTTGTATTATTTCCCTGGCTAAAGGATTTTCAAGAGCCGTCTCTTACGTAGATTCGGTTATCTAGAGCGAAAGCCGTCTCTCTGCGGATACCCCCCCCGTCTAGCCAAATTTCGAGACATCAAATGAATGATCAGAGGGTATAAAGCACATTTCGTTCGGAGAACAGATTTGGAATAGCGAAGAAGTACCTTCTCTTTGGAAAAAGGAATAACTTATTCCTCCCTATCTCTCCATGCCTTCCTTTTGCCTTTGCCAACATTGATAGGTGTAAGGATATTCGACTTTTCCCTCCTTCCCTTCCAGACGATTTGCTTTGGAAGCAGGAGGAATTTTATTTTCAGGATGAAGGCTGTGTTTTGACTCGAGAGATGATTCAGCGGCGCAGTTCTGAAGGTAGCTAATTCCTGTCGTTTCCTTTGATGTGCCCAGACCGGCATCGTTCGAGAGTGGAATCGGTGATAGAGCAGAAGGATTCAGAACGATTCTTTGTTGAAAGAACAATTTCAGATCCAGATCGTTTGTCTTTCGGTTTGCAGGATGGTTTCTTTCTTTCAAAATGGATGCAATATCAGATGCTCCATCTTTATTGATTAGAAAAATCGACTAGATCTATTATATACCTGCAGAAAATAGAATCGCATTTGTGTTATGATACTGATTCACTTATAGGAGACTCTCCTCATTGCATTGAGTACTCTTTGACCGACTTCCGGAAAATTTCTGCAGATCTTCACCTGATCATGACCCTAGGACCAGCCTCACACCCGCTCGTTAAAAGTTTGCTATATATATATACATACTATATATATATCATCTATATATAGATAACGCTTTTTCCCCAATATTGGACATAATGGGTAATTTTGATCTCAATTTAACAAGATTGTGAGATAGTTGGAATGGTAGAAATCTCAGGAGGAGTTCTGTGGAGTAGGCTTCCTCAGCTGGAGGGTGGAAATGGGTGGAGGTGATAGATTTTCCATTTCCCATAGATTCTTCGATTGAGAGATGGGGGAAAAGTCAAATAGCGATATTATGCCTTATGAACAAACAACTTTTGGTTGCCTTTTCGATGGCTACATGTCTATCAGATGCTCATGATCTGAAAATAATTTTCCTGCTACTTCCCCTCTCTCCCTAATTTAAAGTACCTTCTTTAACTAGGCTGTGCCCTTGTTGAAAGGCTCTCGTCATTTGATCTCTTCCCCCCTTTCATTCTGCTTTTTATTATTAGTAGAGATGTATACGTATAACATTTTTGCCAATGTTATCTTGTGAACACGATAACTAAAGTAATTTCGATTAGATTTTAACTGGCGAGGGATATCTTATAAAGAGGGTGAAAATCTCGACAAAGTTCGCAGTTGGGCTAACCAGCTCAAAGGGGGGGTTGAAATGGTGGGGGACTGAAAATTTCATTTCCCCACAATTCCCTTACGATTGAAGATAGAAAGAAAATTCAAATTAGACGAATTATTGCCTTTTCACAACAAACAACTTTTGTACTGAAACTTTTTTGATAGCCACAATTGCTTAGAAGTTATGAGCTAAAAAGCCATTTTCAAACTCCTCCCCCCAACTTATCATTTCCCCATAGCTCTGACTAAAGAAAGAAAAAAAATTTCAATTAGGCGAAATATCACCTTATCATAACGAACAACTTTTACACTAAAAGTTTTTTGTCTGCCAGAATTGCTTATAAGTTATGAGCTGAAAAGCGATATTCAATACCCCCTATATTTATCATTTCCCCATAGCTCCGTTACGATTGAATATAGAGAAAATTTCAATTAGGGAAATTGTCACCTTATCATAATAAACTACTTTTATATTGAAAGGTTTCTGACAGCAAGTATTACTTAGAAGTTATGAGTTCCCATCAGCCTCATTCACTTTCACTTTTTATACAGTAAACAAGTTGATATACCTGGCTTTGCTCCGGATTAAAATGTTTTCATGTTTAATATTTTTAATGAAAAAATTACTATTGTATAAATATTATAATACACAAATTCTTTTTCCGATCTGGAACGTTTTCAATTAAAATGAAAATATCAATTGAACCAGGCGATTTTTAAAAACAGCCGTTTTCTCCATACATTATTATTTGCTATATAGGTACTTAAAATTTTGTTAACAATTACTAAAGTAAAAGAAAGGTTTCAATGAATATTTTGAAACAATTAAATTAACTAGTTAATTATTCATTAATTTAAAGAATGAAATTCAATCAATCATTAGTTGGTCCTGATATAAATTGTTAATCGTCTACTTTTAAAATTTTCTTTTAGCATTCGTCCAGAATTCTGTGAATGTATACTGGCAACTATGTATATTCGTATTATTCTTGTTCTTCAACAATAAAGAAAAATTTTACGAATTCTGTATAAATTAATTTTGAAAAAATATTAAAATGAGAGAAACAAATTGTATGGAAATGAAATTTTTGTCACTGAAATGCTATTTTTTTAAAATTTAATAAGGTGCAAAAATAGTTTCGTGATATAATATTTTCTAAAGATATCGCAGAAAAACCTCTTGCTTAATTTTTAATTAACTGAAATTTTCAGTAACTTTTGGGCTTTGAAAAGTTGAAAGTGAACTTTCTCTTGTCTTAAATAAAAAGTGTGCAAAGTTTGATTGAAATCAGTCCAGTGGTTTAGGAGAAGATTTGGAGCATACATACATAAACACAATAACTTTTATTTAAATTAAAATAATTATTAGATAATTACAAGATTAGAATTGCTGGCATATACTATGAGCCATAAAAAAGGTTTTAGTGAAGATATCACCACAATTAATTAAACATTTAATTTCATCTAAGTAAATAGTTAATTTTAATAGTTAATTTGACAGATTACTTTAATTTGATATTTAATTAAACATGACTGCACCGATATTTGTTTAATAAATTTAATATAAAATAGCCAAAAAAGGTATATAAGACTTCCCTTTATCCTTTTTTATATTGAAAAATATCTCACTAACTTTAAAATTGTTTTGGGGTTTTCTGCCTGAGTATTTGCTTTTAACCGTCGATGGAGATTTAAATTTACTGTTGAAAACGGCTGCATTGATATCCTATGCTTTAAACACACGTATTAAATTTGCAACTCACAATGTTTAATAATTTTTATTCTCTTATGCATTAAGAATTTAATGATTATTATCTCTGTAACCAGGGAATTATCTAAATGAGCCCATTCTAGTAATGTTTAAATGTTTCGTGTCATGTGATTTTAGCATATGGCAAAGTAACGTTCGCAAAATTATATGGTAACCTAGATTAAATAAACTAATTTTTAAATCTAGAGTCGTTCTTCATTCTTGTCAAGTGTCAATTTCTTGCTACTGTTTCAGATAGGCTGCCTTAAGGTTATCTAGGGGATATTTGCACTGCTGGGATGTTTATTTCTTTACGATTCCTACTTGTTGAATGATTATGTGTTGGGATGTTTAAAAAAGTTTGACCAATGTACTGGCCAATAAATCTAGCATAACTTTTTGAGTAGAATGATAAAACCTTGATATAGTAAAAAAATTAAATGTCATGTGAAAACAGAATCACAGTGTAAAATATTGCAATGTGTAGAAAAAATAAAGTCGTTGGCTATGTCTGTATTGATTAATATGTAATGTTTCATTATTTTTGTGACATTAACGTAAAGGAATCTACCTTTGCCTTCAAGCTTGCCGAAAAGGGATTTTTTTTATTTATTCTTTTATTTTTTGTGAAATACTATTTCTCATGTTCGAAAATTGACATCTTCTGTTAAATATAAGTGTTATTTAAGGTTTTGCAAAAATATCTGGTACGAGCGAATTTTGTATGAAAAGAGTTTCATCTTCATATTTGTGGAAGCAAAGAAGTTTTATAATTTTTCTGTTTAAAAACTTGTTATATCTTTTCAGTGTATGCATCTCAAAGAACAGTTGAACATATCAATTGGTAATGAAACAGCACTTGTTCAGTTAATGATCTTAATCTAAGTGTACAAATATAATCTTCATCCATTTCTGCCATGGAAATAAGGAACTTTCACAGAATTTACATAAATGAAGGTTTAATTTGTAATAATAACAATATTCCTTTAAGAAAATCAGAAAAATTTAAGAAAATAGCATTTATTATGAAAAAAGAGAATATATTGAAAAAAGAAATGGATTTTTAACCCTTTCCGGCGCAAGGCATTAATTTTTTAAAAAATACGATGGAAAAACATCATTAATGGGCTTAGTTTATCGTTTAGACTTAGAATTTACAAAAAAACCACCTCTTCCTGTGGATGGGTCGTTTCGTTGTCCCTCTTTGGGGACGCCCTCCTCATATGAGGAACCCTTTGGACACAGCCATCCTGATACGTTCAAAAAAATAATTTTAAATTTTACACAAAATCATGAAACTTCTAAAATATTGGTGAAAAATTGTCGATCAAATTTGCTAACATTGTAAAGGTCAAGAACTCGACAAAAAATCCTATCTCTGAGTCAAGAAATTTGGGCATTTTAAATCTATAATTTTTCGGAAATGAAGGCGAAATTTCAATGTGCTGCCATCTACATTCTAAAAGGAGAACTATCAGATGCCTTTTCCTGCAATTTTCCGGGTTTCAAAGTGGAAATGTATTTTTTTGGAAATTTTAAAGTTGATGTCCTCTTTTGCAACCACTGTGCCAGAAAGTGTTAAAAAAGTTATGGTGTAAACAGAAGGAATGCGCGACTTTCGTCAAAATCCTTAAAAGTAATTGATTGAAAATCGAGAAGCGAGGTTTTTGTCCCGTGTACTTACGAAGAAATGTTAAAATTCTAAACCCTGTGTTCCTACGTAAGAAGAAAATGTTTAGGTTCTCCGTCCTGTCTCCCGTTCAGAAAAAGTTTATGTCCCAGACGAGAATGCATTAGTACCCAACAATTTTTTTCTTCTTTTATGAAATTTAGTTTTAAAACAAACTTAATTATATTAAATGTATGATATTTATTGTCAGCGGCGAACAATCAAATTTGATGTGAAGACTGAGGATAAGAAGGCTTCAAATTGAAAATGCAGGAAAAGATCATGTTATGACTGGTATTTAAATTTGAACTTTTCCTTCATTTCCCATTCTAATCCGATAATTTTAATCCCAATCATGTTAAAGCATAGGAAAGGCGCAGTTCGGGTCCTCGCCGTAGATTTTTCTTCAAAACGTCGGGATAAAATCATAAAACAAGTGTTTCGCATTAATATGTAATTTAATTCTCAATCTCTTTAATACAATATTTACACAGACTAGTAGAATGGTTACAGGATAGATAAATCACAAGCTACCTCAGACCCTTGCTATATGAGATAAACTTGTGATTTATATATTCTGTAACCATTATACTACTCTGTGTAAATATTGTATTAAAGAGATTGAGAATTAAATTACATATTAATGCGAAATACTTCTTTTATGATTTTATCCGGGAGTTTTCAAAAAACACCTACGGCGCGGACCCGAACTGCGCCTTTCTTATGTTTTATTTAGAGTAGCTTTTGATGGCGCCATCTGTTGACAGTATATAGAACTGCATTTCGCGTATGGCCAGTAAAACATTATTTACTACAAATGCTCTTATTTCCCGCAATATTCAAATTTTAATACAATGTTTATTTTACGTATTGTCAAGTATTCTGTAAGCTTCGTACAATTGGAAAGAAAACTCTGCATGTTATAGTCAAAAACCATACGGAGTTTGAAAGTTTCAATTTAATACCAAATGTTACTTATATTCTGGTAAATATTTTTATTATCTCAGTTTGGGTCCTAGTAATACTCCTCAAGATCTTTAAAATGACACCAGAATTAACCTCCTAACTAACCACGCTACACTTATTTATAACCTTACATAAAACTAATTCATAACAATCACGCGCATGCGCCTACACTGCTACGATGACATCCCATGTAAAACAAATACTATGTGACAAACTCTTACAGATATGATCTATCCGTTGTGGGATCAATAATTCTTTTCGCATTATTAGACTCGTAGTTCTTAGCGATTCAAATCTGACGGTATTTTGTCACACAAGAAAATTCGACCGACTATCACTGTAACGAGCGGAAAGACGTTTTCACGCCAAAATTCCCCAGCTAAAAAAAATCTGCAGAAAATCTGAAGGTATTTGGAACATGTTTTCTTCAGATTCTCTATGTTCCAAATACCTGCAGATTTTTCCACACACAGTCAAGGTTTAATTATTAATTTCAATTATTAATTTATGAATAAACTTACTTAAACGATTTGGAATGTGACGAAACTTCAAGCTCTTGTCTGGGATTCGAACCCGAGATCCTACAAGCAGGCGCCCTAACCACAAGGCCACGTCGGCATACGCGAGCAGGGGATAAATTAATCTATTTAAGTCATAGCGTCACCATGGCTCTCGTGGCGCCATCTAGTGGTGTAAAAATCAACCAAGGTCAGAATATTTGTTTCAAAAGTCGTAGAGATGTTTAACAGATGAGATTAGTAATATTTTTGTTCAATAATTTAGATTCTCAGTTTCAATAAATTCATTTTCACCTTCTATATTTCTGGGAAGCCTTCTCTCCATCCAAAGGGCGAAAGCTCCACGTTTCCTTTCTTTTTCGAGGAAAATAGCTAGTCAGAAAGACAACAATACAGAGACACACCCCTGTCTTCGTGTACAGGAACATTGTCAGAAAGACAGTTGGAAAACTAATTGGAAATTAATTCAATTATGGGGTAAAAGTTTAAAATGGTAAAACCTCAAATATTTATTTTAAAGATTAATTTAGAATTCATTTTTGCAGTGGCATATTTAAAAAATTTAGTCCTAAGACATTTTTCCATTGGGAAATTTTTTGAAACTCCTGTCTGCTGTAGAATTAAACAATAATGATAATTACATTCTAATTTTGTTTTATATCCATTGGAAAATAGAGCTGCAATATTAGAGAATATGGTGCAAAATATGTATTTAGAGAAATGCAGATATTATGAAAATGCAGTTAAATCTTCAAAAAATCAACAGATATTGGTAGAGTTTAATTATTTTGTGAAAATATGCTAAATAACTGCAAATTGAATTAAAAACAAAATGCAAAGTCTTACAAAATCTACAGGATATTTAAAGAAAAAAATATAAATAAATTTTTTGCAGATTTTATGCAGATTAAATTGAAGAAAAATGCAGATTTTTTGTTGTCTTGCAAAATCTGCAGAATATTTAGAGAAAAATATAAAAAGAAATTTTTTTGCAGATTTTATGCAGATTAAATTGAAGAAAAAATGCAGATTTTTTCTGTCTTCAAAAAATCTGCAGAATATTTAGAGAAAAATGAAATAAGAAAATTTTCTGCAGATTTTCTGCAAATTAATTTGAAGAAAAAATGCAGATTTTTTTTTGTCTTCAAAAAATCTGCAGAATATTTAGAGAAAAATATAAGAAGAAAATTTTCTGCAGATTAATTTGAAGAAAAAATGCAGATTTTTTTTAGCTGGGTCATATTCACAAAGACCAACTGGCTTCAAAAGATTTGAGATAAGTAATCTGCAAAGAAGCTTTAAAAGTTGCCGTCTGCAATACAGATGAAATTTACAGGGTGAGCACAAAATCTTGCCATTATTATAAAAATTCATTATTAATTAACCGTTGAATGTAATAATGTGATATTTTGTCGAGTATTCTGTAAGTTTTGTATAATTTGGTTTAAAATTTTGCAAGTTATAAGCAATTAACATGCGGGAAAATTTGGAATTTTTCAAGAAAACCTTTATACCTTCCCGAATATTCGTGTAATTTTTACAAAATACATATAAATATTGCCGACCATATATAAAACCGTTGATGAAAGTTGTGCAAATTATTATCGGCTTTCTGTGAAGCGGAGTGAGCCGAAATCACCTATCGACTTCATCATTTTCTGATCGGTCCCATAAATGCCCTCGTGACCGAATCTTCAACATGAAATGTGAGTTTAGTCCTCTCCTTTAGGTGATCGAAGTTCAAGGAAAATCCATCCAGTCTTTCGGAAGATATTCGAAAAGATATTCAAATCCTTCTTTGCAATTAACTCATTGCAAAGAATGCTCAAACAAAATCACACTTGTTTGTTTGCATTTGGAAGGTGAAGTCATGTGATCCATCAATTGCTATAGATGCTCCAAATAAGACACTAAATAACGCGTTTCTGGGAGTCGCAGAAGATAAATATTTACATCTGTCATATTTAAAAGAAAATTGCGCCAACTTATGAGCAACATATCAAAGGCACGGCTTCCACCTCAATTTTTGAAAGTCTACATCTTTGCCACAAACTGAATTTGTTGATTTCAGTCAAACTTTGGACAAAATCCGTCAGCGTGAAGTCTGTCTGTCTCTCAGTCCATGTGCTTGTGAACAACGAGATTAACAGATGAAAAATACAACGAGACTAGTAGATGAAATCTACCATGTGGTTCTACCATCAGAATTACAGATCTGTATCGAATTTTCAGTAGAATCCATCAAAGGGTTGATTGCCTTTTAAAACCTCTCGTCGGTCCCGGGCGGTCCAACAATTTCCCCTTAACAGCTACGAAGGACAGTCTGGGGAGGTTGGTTTCTTTTGGGGGAGGGGAGGTTCTGAGACTTATGCACTTATGCACTTAGAGTAATATGCACTTGGTGCAACATAAATAATTTAATGATTGCTGTTTTATAACCAGTTCATTCATTTAACAGTTCTTTAAGATGTATACATTGAAAAGACAAAACATTTTTTTAAAACTGAAATATTTTAAATCATTTTTCTTTGCTCCCGCAAATATAAAGATGAAACTCTGTTCATGCAAAATTCGCTCGTTCTAGATAATTCTGTAAAACTTTTATAACATTCATACTTAAGAGAATATCTTAATTTTTCGTACACGAGAAATTGTTTTGTAAATGATTTAAGCCGACTTTTCCATCAATAAACGATGGAGCATTCGACTTTCTCCAGTTTAGAACCGAAACGAGAGTTGAACCGAAAGACAAATGAGGTCCTCATCTCGGAATGTTCTTAACAACAAAGAATCGTTCGAATCTTTTGACACATCACCGACTCCACTCTCGAACGATGCCGGTTCGGAGCACATCAAAGGAAACGACAAGAATCCAGTTATACCTTCAGAACTGCCGCCGCGGAATCACTTCTCGTGTCGGAACACGCTCTCATTCCCGAAAATAAAAATTCCTCCCGTTTTCCAAAGCAAATCGTCTGGAAGGAAGGAGGAAAAAGTCAGACATCCCCTTGTACCACCTGTCACCTGGCACAAAGGCAAGACGGGTGGTGAGAATAGGGGAGGAAATAAAGTTATTCCCCGAAGCAAGGACTTCTTCGCCATTCCAAATCCGTTCTCAGAACTGGAAATGTGTATGTTGACATTCTTCGGTTCATTTGCATCTTGATGTTCGAACTTTGGACCAGAGGGGAATCGGCGGACAGGGAGGACTTACTTCCTTCCACAGATAACAATTCGCGAGAAGGACGGGCTCTCAATTCCTTGCATTGGATGAATAATAAAGAGGGAACGGTTTGTTGTGTCGGAGTGGTTTGGAAGGAGTTGATGTGGGCGACGGAATGTGCGTGATTCTCGTGTCCGGGGTGATCCAGGGGGAGAAATGAGCATTTTCAGAACTGTGTTTGCGAGAGATTGACCTTACCTCAGATTCCTGGAATGATGGTGATGAAAGGAAAACATTTTGCGACCAAAAGGAAAATAATCCAACGATTTCCTTCAAACGTGGCGTAAAATATATTGACGAGTGACATTCTAGTTTTCTCTTTTAATTTCATTGAAGCTGTACTTAGAAGGAACGATTTTGGAAGAAAAGTAACAAATGAAGATGTTTTTGCGTCCTGATATGCTAGAGTGATATCGTTGAACAGTCGTTTGCGTTTTGATATTTATTTTCTACAAATGACAGTAACTTGTCTTGAAATTTTTATTTTATTTTTTAATGGTGTAAATTGATATAAAATATTTGGAGATAAATAAGACACTATGAATAAAGATATGTAAATACTGCTCCACAGTGTATTTTACGAAAGTAGTTTCAATTTTATTTGTTTTCTTGGTTTAAAGCATTATTAGAACCTTAAATACAAAATTCAGTTGAGAAAGACTTAAAATAAGGAACATTTTAAATAGAAGTCAGCATACTATTTACAGTGATTTAGAGGCCAAAATAATAGTAATCCGACTTGCTTCCAAAATTATAGTACGCATCAAAATACAAATTAATCAGTAGAAATAGTTCACGATACTTCAACTCTTAGTTCAAATGAAGTTTTGCAGCTGCAGGGAGGGAGAAAATCCCATTCTTCTAGGCTATGATATGTATATACCTTGAGATCCCATCTGATTCATATTTGGTTATGCCAAGTTGCAGGTAATCAACATTCCAGAAATGAGAATTTATATGCCAAGTTGCAGGTAATCAACATTCCAGAAATGAAAATTTGAATCTTATTAGGTTTATTCATCCCAACAGTCATCTCTTCAGTCCATATCCTTAAAACTCGGATCTGCCAACTACTCTTTCCTGCTTGATTCTTTCATTCATTGCAAAGTTCAATAATCAAAATCAACATCCAACTTTGAATATGGAATTTTATCATAAGTATAATAATATTATCATTCTGAAACAATAGACTTAAAAAAATTATTCCTCAAGACAGAGAGTCTTTCCCTAGTGGCACCATGGACTCTTCTGTTATTATTCTGTTACGTTATCTTATTATTATTCTGTTACGTTTTTTTTCTTTAGTTATATAATTTATTTCAAAATTTTTATTTTTAGGTTGCTAAATTTATTTTTAAATTTTTCTGGTAAGCTTCCACTTCATGTCCATCTAAACCGCTTATTCCTGGCGGTGGTAAGCCTTTTTCTCTTTTATTGTTCTGTGAATACTACTGTATTATTTTTATTCTAAGCCTTTTGTATTCGGATTTTTTGCTTTCGATATTTTAAATAATTTTCATTGTATTTGTCTTTTATTCCAGAATTTTTCCATTTTTAATTATCTTGTGCTTTTTGAGGGGATAGCGACAACTTTTTACGGTTTTCTTATGTCGTTAGCAGAAAAAAAGCACTTATTAATATTATAGGCGAGATTCTCTTCCTTACGAGCGGCTCGCCATGATATCTTTCAATTTATTAAAATTTTTGTCTATTTTTTTACCATTATTTCTTGCATGTTTTTCAATTTTTTCTTTTGTTTCTTGTTTTTTTATATATATACATATATATATATATACCTTGAGACACTTGAAAGCCACTTGCCACCCGTATAGCGTCTACCGTTAAAAATTTAGTTGGTTGGATCCTGAATCCTAAGAAAAATGATTCCAGATATCTAAATGTGTTGATTCAAAGAGAAAGGTTTTGCACTTTTAAGGACTGTCAGTAGAATGTTTGGCTACCAAATTTTTTGTTACCATAAGGAAGTTAAACAGCCACATTTGGCAACTTTTTCATCAAGCGTTTAACTCATGTAGCAGCTTTCCAATTACGGACAATTTATTTTTTATTTTTTTAAAGTATAAAGATTTGTAAGACATTTATATTTAAAGCATTTTAGTGAATAATAATTGTTCTTGTTAAACTTTTGTGTCCTTAAAATACTTCCAATTTTAAAAATGAACCAATCTTCGAGCTGAAGTCAAATAAAGCCATCGTTTTCATTGACGCGTTATCGCAGCTACGTTTCCATAGGAGGGTTAATGAGATTTCCGCATTACTAAAACGCAATTGCTCTTGCACATTATTCATAGCATACTAAAATGGAACGGTGTTGCAATAAAAGTTGTGTTTTATTACAATTTGGAATTCAATTTGAGATGAATTTGTTATTTTAGTTTCCTAATAAAAACGTGTTTTAAAAAAACATTTTTATTTTTGCTATTTTGCTACTTTGAAATATGTATTCAATTGACATTCATTTCTAAGAAATATTAATGAATTTAAAGTATATTTCTTTTCAAACCTCTGTACCTCGAAACACTTTTTCCGTATACAACAAATTAAAAAAAACGTATCCAAATTTTTTTACAACTGCTTTAATATTATTTATCAGTGAATTGATTGAAAAGGCATGATCAAGAGTACCGGCATAGAATGCTCATGAAAAAATTAATAATTATTTTCATATTTGTTTATTGATTAGATTTATTGGTCTAATTTGACCCTGATATGATTAACCAGAAAAGAGTTAAGAGCACTAAAGGCGTAATCTCGAATTTAAAGTTGAGTTCTATTGAACAACTGTTGTTTTCGGATATTAATGAACCGAAAATAGAGTAACTAAACTATCAACGACTTCGGACTTGCAATTCGTGTTATGATTTCAACCTCCTGACTCATGAATATTCCAGGTAATAAATATCTCTTGAAACGACCCTGAATTCGGAGCTACCGTTAGCTCACTCTAACAGGTATTTAGTTTTCTCCCTCAGTATCAATAACCCTTATGTTCAATTCATGCTTGCCAACAAGTGATTAATAAACTGCTTTTCATACAACAAATGGATCGTAAACACGTTCGTACACCAAGAGAGAAAGCTTCAAAGTATCAACACATTATTAACTTCTCCTCGAATAAATTGCAACATCTTGGAGCTCCAGTATTTACCGAGTCCAATTTTTCCACCGTTTTTCGCGTTGTTTCTTTTCACCGGCGGTTGACGTTTTCATTTAGGGTGACCTATTGCTTCCTACACGAAATCCAGAGCCTTTTCTTAGCTTCTTTTTTGCTACAGAATGAAGCTGTCGCGATGATTTCTGCGTTTGGCACGATTCCTCATAAACACTGTGAAATATTTACTCGGGGTTGGAGAGAAATGAAGCTCGGAGCGGCGAAGGAAAATTGAATATTTCATAAAGGGTTATTTCCTCTGCTGGAGAGAGAATAAAAGAATGCTGGCGAACGAAAGTACTGTTTAATTCTGAAAGATATTTAAGCTTTATGTTCAATGTCACGCTATTTAAACCCGCCAGCACACACGTGGGGTATTTTTGACCCCATAATTTCTCTTTTGTTGAAAAAAATCTCTTGGAATTTCACAAAACCTGCCATTCTTACTCCATGGTCGGTTTACAAGGAGAGGATTAGCCAAAAGATACAAGGAAACGGGATGGTTCATTTTGTACTTAAGGTTTGGGGTCAGATTGACCCCCGTGCGCTTCAGATTTATTTAATGTTGCAAGTATGATAGAAGATGTAATCTATATGTAAAATAGTAACTTTTTAATAATTTAATTATTTTTATCCAGAAAAGATTACTTATTTAATTTTCAATAAATTTTATAGGGATGGAATGAATAAAAGAGAAAGAACTTGAAGACGGAGGCAAGCGAAATTTTCTTTAATTCTTGTTGAATATCGAATTAGTAACTTAAGTAAAACTTCTATGCTCGATAAAACGTTCACACATTAAGTGTATCTTAAATTTGTTATAAAAACTAATTAAATAAGGAGTATTAGCTTACCAACTTAAGGTCAAGAATACTCGTCCATGGGTGTGTATACTGAAAGGTTAACATTATGGTTTGGAAATACAAGAACTTTTCTGATATGGCAATTCATAGAATCATCGCACTATTTTCAGATAAAATGCGAAAAAAATTACTAAAGTCAGTTGAAGAAAGTTTATTATCTTTCCGATTCCGGTTTGGTTTGGTTCTATTAACGTCCCATTTTGAAGCAACGCGAGAGCTATTTTTGGACGAATCTCGTCATTTTGAACCGCGGTCAGATGACGAGGACCTGAGCTGGCGCCCTCTATTTCAAACTTCCGCGCACACCAGCGGGAAGACGTTTGACTCACTATGTATGATTTAACCCTTTCACACCGAGCGAGGCGGTCTCGGTCTGTCTAAAAATTTCCCCTTAATAGCGACGAAGGCCGGTCTGAGGCGGTTGACTTGTTTTGAGGGGAGGGGAGGTTCTGATTTCGCTTATTAGATAAGAACGGTACGGAGTCCAATTACATTTGCCAACCAACAGCCCATTTTCGTGCGCCTTAAGGGAAGGTTATAGTAGGGGGTGGGGTAAATGACCACACAGGTTGGGAGAGTTTAATTTATGTCGTATACTTCCAAAAAAAGCCCGGCTTTAAAGTGGCTATAAGAAAAGAGTCGCCTCGGAATTAAAGAGTTAACGTAGAACAGGCCCACATGCATGGCTTATCTTCAGTGGAATCGGTATTCGAACTTGGAATCCGCCGGCCCCGAAGACAAAACTGGGTCAATTAGGTCCCGCTGCCGACTCAGGGGTCGTCGTCGTCGACTCTACTCTACAAAATAACGATGTTCGTCCTTTGCCTTTTATGATATTTTATTTAAAATTGATTGCAACAGAACCTTCAGAATGGGGGAGTATGATAAAACCAAGAATCTTTTACAAAACATGAAAAAAATAATATTGAATATTCTTGAATGTAAATAAGCATTATCGAGCAAATATTAAAACACTTTCGGAGACAATTTTTTCCTTAAGCGATAAACGATTTTATATGCATCTATCTTTCCACTTTTTATCAAAAAATGGTTTAATCAAAATTAAACAGCAAGAAGAAATCTGTTTACAGTAATAATAATACAAATGAGATTTGCCTCTTAGTTTTTAAGTTTCTTTTTAACAAATAATGCTTGTCTTCTTTCTTTACAGGTATCTTGTTTTTGGGATTGGATTTTTTTTATTCTAACTGTATGGCAAAAGGAACAAGAATTAAAAACTCTCAGGATTATGTCGGATTAAAACGCAAATTATTTTTACAACAGAATCTCATTTAAGGATTTTCCTAGAACGGCAAGCTATTTCATTTATAATACCTTCCAAGCTTAATAAAGGATTAGTACATTATTTTTACTTTGAATTTATTTCGATAATTACCTGTTTTTTGTTATTAAAGGAAAATTCTATTCATCTGAAGGAATTTAAACACTACTTCATTTTATTTAAAGCATAGAATATGGAGTTCCTTTTCCAAAGTGCATTTATTTTAATTTTTTGTTGCTAAAAAGAAAAAAAATTGCAAATATTTTTAATGGTTTTTAATTTTTAAATTTACGTCTGTATCTAAACATTGTTTCTCTTATGTTCGGTTTGTTATGTTACTTGAAAATACCAATATTGTATTCTGAGATTCAGACCACATAATAATCTTACAGAAAATAGCTTTTATAGAAAAACTTCCCGTCACTTTGTGATCTTGGTGGCACTTGAAGATTCATCAAATTTTACAACACAGTAAAGTTCCAAAAATTTTAAAAAGGCTTTTGATAGTTTAGGTTTTAGAGTTTTCGGAAAATTTATGGCAATTTTCCAATTTCTCGTCGGAAAATTATCGTCTATTGAATCTATTCATGCGTAATGATGCACGTCAGAAACGCCGATTCAATTTTGAAATCCATTGTATATATTGCCGGAAAGGACGCAACGTTATAGCTCAGCGTAAGGCAACGCGGAGTGACTTATTAAACGATATACGCAGTTGCGGTTGACATGCGACTGTAATCCCTAGGTGGTAATTTTCATAGATAGCTTAGAAACTACCGGAAAGACTATATTATTAGATCTCAGTATAGTTTAGTTTAGCTATGTATTACCCTCCCGTTTTGAAGCAACCTCAGGTCTATTTTGGGATGGACCTCGTCTTTTTGAACCCTGGTCAGATGAAGAGCACGACACCTAAGCTGGCACCTCCTTCTCCAAATTTCCGCACCACACCATTGAGATACCTCAAATTGTGCGATGTTAGATGATATGCGGAGTTACGTGTGGCGTATGATTGCGTACCATTAGCTCTAGCTATGGAAGATAGCATAGGATTGTGGGGTCAAGGTGGCCTAGTAGTAAGGCAGATCCGTCATGTATTGGGCCTGTTACATGCTAAATCATACCTACGGGACCAAACGCTCTCCCGCTGGTATGGTACGGAAGCTTGGAGAGCGGGTGCCATATCAGGTGTCGTCCTCGTCATCTGACAGAGACTCAAAATGTCGAGGTCAACCCCAAAATAGCCCTCGTGTTGCTTCAAAACGGGACGTTAATTTAATTAAACTAAACTAAAGCATAGAATTGAAAAAGCATTCTAAAATACCGATTGCCTTGTGATTAATTTTCCGATCATTTTCTTGTACGAAAACTGTTGTTGCATGTTGCATGCTTATTATTTCCTTATCTTATGTTGATATTTTTGCATTATATTTGATATCTGAGTGATTCATGTTTCATTTAAACTTTCCAGTATACGAAGCAGGCAAAGAAAATGCATTTTAACCGTCGAAAATTTACATCTCGATATTTTGATGCATCCACACGCTTTCAAGTCCCGGAGTCCAAAAAATCCGTTTTAAGAATTATGTCTGTCTATCGGTCTTCGAACACACTGATTCAAAAGCTCAACGAGCTAGAGGAATGAAATTTGCTATGTTGTTATGATATTATGTT
The DNA here is from genome assembly GCA_013235015.1 of Araneus ventricosus. Lineage (NCBI taxonomy): Eukaryota > Metazoa > Arthropoda > Arachnida > Araneae > Araneidae > Araneus > Araneus ventricosus. The sequence goes on along the minus strand of BGPR01004344.1, from coordinate 93,330 downwards.
TTGTACTTAAATAAATAGTTGTCATACTTTTTTTGTTTGTCATTCTTTTGTTTTTATTTATTTTATGTTTGCGCTCTTGCGAATTCTTCAGCTGTACCATAAAAATGTTATTTTTAATACATGAAAGGTTCTTTATAATTTTTTTCTTTTAAAGCGAATTTCACACTATCTACACTATTAATTTCTGAAGGTAAACAAAAGTATGTAACTATCTATGTCCGGCTATCTTCTCACGAACCACTGAATGCTGAAACGAGCCGAAAATACCAAAAGCTGAGAAATAATCCAAGGAATTGAACATTGAAATTCCGAAATTGTAATTAGTTAAAAAGATATTATTTAGAAACGTCAAAATGAATGAATTCATCGTGCTGCCATCTATTGGAAAGTTTGAGATCCAAAGTTCTTGCATTTTTTGTTTATTTTTTTAACGAAATCCGGTTTGTATATTTGTATAAAAGGTTCTTTTTATCTTTTATAGCAACCTTCCGTGTTTTGATTGATAGAAATCGATGAAAAGAATCGCTCTTGCTATTTTTTCGTATTACGGTGTTTTTTTCGTAGAGTAACTATTATATAAATCATGTGCTGACATCTATCGAACAGAAATCACACCCGGTGTTCTAATAATTTTTTATTTATTTAACGGAAGCTGGTATTTCTTTTTTTGGGCGAGGTTCTGTGTTTTGATTTATTAACATCGGAAAAAATCGTTTTCTTGCATTTTTCTTTCTTTTTTTGTATTACGGTGTTTAACTTCGTAAAGTTTGTTGTGGAAAGTGACAGCATTTGTTGAGAAAAACGGAGGCGGGCATATGAAAAAATATAGATCCCGAGGCCTCACGTGACCTCACTTCTCTCCTCCAGGGAATATCTCAATATTCGAGATAGCCCGTGCAACTCCGGGCCACACAGCTAGTAAATTTTAATATAATGTGACTTATTTTAATGTTCTCTAAAATTGACTGATAAAACAAGAATATGAATTGAATTATGATTCATCCCCGTTTCAATTAATGTATGATTAAAATTACGTTTCCTTAACAGGAGATATCTTGAAATACGTGCAATTTCACCTAATGATGTTTCACCTTTTAAAGTAGGAAAAAAATGTTTAAACTCAAGGTTGTAATAATTTAAGTTTGTCTCGACTGCCTTGTTCGCCAGAAGAACCAACCCTGAAACATTACCATGCTACGATGCTTAGGAATAGTGTTTCGACTCTCCTTTAAAATTCTTAAGGGGAGTTGGAACCTTAAGTCCGTTAACCCTAACCCTGTTAACCCTGTGTTAACCCTTCGATGAACCTTTTCTCAAAATATTTTATAGATTCATGTTTGAAATTTTTTATACAAGTAAATTACATCTTTTTCATTATACTAAAACTAGAAAATCACCCGTCATAGTTTGACGGGTGCAAATCGCTTCTTCATTCGAGAGATTTCTCTTCAAATTTGACGTGTTGAAATAGATATATATGCGAGAGAAATGTTTAACATTGATTGAAAACAAATAAACATATGTTTTATGACAGGAAATATTTTTTTGTACATATTATTTAAATATTTCTTTATTCAAAAACACCTCTTGGTAAACAACATTCCGTTTGAAGTATTTTTCGTTTTTAATAATTTTCCTTGTACTTCAAATGTCTTTGTGTAAATTTTAACGTGACTGGGAATCCTAGACCTTGAAAGTGCAACATAGAGCTGTCCATGTGAAAAGACAGACTCATCGAGGTAAATTCCAACATGATTGAAAGTTTGCCCCTGCTATTTGTTGATAGTCATCGTGTAAGCTGGAATTAATGGGAACTGGCGGCGGTTGAGAAGGAATGGTAGATTCACATCACTGGTGGCTAATTTAATTCTTGGCAAGAAAACAACATCACCACGATTGCATTCAGATACATTTTGGCATCCAAACTATATCAAGCGCATGATATACCACTGACGTAATTTACTACTTTCTATTTAAAATCGGAAATTAATTTGAAATATAGGATTAATATAATTTGAAATTTCTCGGGAACTATTGATCATAGCGAGATAAATTTTATATCAATCGATAGAAAATTTTATTTTACTATTTTAGAACTATTAAATTTGAAATTAGAACGACAATTACTTTTTAATTTTAAAATTACTGAAATTTAGGTTCTCTAACAATGAAATAATGCTGTTTAACGTCTCGCAGTGCTATGACGCGAGTTTTATTGTTGGTGACGTCAAAGCGTTACTGGAGGATATGGCATATTATATTAGTAATGATTTTTTTTAAATTCAAAAATTTATTTTTTACAAATTTTTTGTGTCAAAACAAAAAAATGTTAAATTGGCCACTTCGATGTACCTTTTCTCAAACTCTGTTACAGATACATGTTTGAAATTTTTTATAGAAGTAAAGTGCACCTTTCTCATTATACTGAAATGAGCTTTTGGTTATTTTTTATATATTTACAAAATACTTAATTAAACATGTTGAAATTTTACCCTATTTTGACAAAAAAAATGTAAAAAATAAGGTTTTAAGATTTTTTTAAAAATGCTCATTTAATGAAAATGGTGTACTTTACTTCTATAAAGAATTTCAAACATTTACCTAAAACAGATTTTGAGAAAACAGGGGTTAGGCTTAACTAACTTGGGGTTTCAACACTCCTTAAGAATATTAGATATTTTTTAAGTACCAAAATTTCATATTGTTTCGGATTGTAACTTATTCTCCCAAATGAACTGTTTTTTCAACTTTGCCGGTTAAATGGATGCCGGATTCAAGAGATTTTATTTTACTTCGAAGGTATTCGCCTTCAAAAAAACCGAAAGAACTCACTTCTAAGAACTTTTCTACTTGTCTATGTATATGGCACATTTTTTCACCCACAAGTTTTATTAAACTAAGAATATTCCGTCTGATGATGCAAAAACCTCCCGACTTGGTCCGGAAGACGACGCCATTTCGGAACTTTTCTCGACGTCATAAACAAAATTAAATTTCCCAAATAACCCAAACTTCCGTCCGTTATCACCCTAAAGACTGACTAATGAAACTGGAACTGAGATCTCTCAGGGTGAAAATAAAAATAATAATAATTCTGCTGTGGTAACCTCGAGCGGGGATATGCGAGGCAAACGATAACGGGAAGGCCCTGGGCTCGTCCCGAAATTGGGATTCCAGCAGAGGATTGCGTTTTCGCTTTTCCTGATTATTGAATTTTAAAGAACTGCGGAGGAAATTCCTGGAATCTCCTTCTCACTCAAGTAAGAAGAAGGAGTAATCTGCGGTCTCGGGGAAGTATGCACCTTTAAAATTTATCTTGCCGTTCGGTCGACGCCGAGGGGCCCAAAAACACACACAAAAAAGAAGAGAAGAAGGAGAAGGAAAACCGGATGACAGAAAAGAATCTTTGAAGAAGTGGGAAGTTTTGAATTTTCGCCGGCTGATTACAAAGTCGAAGAGGGTTGTTCTTCCGAATTTGGTGAAGCAGGGATACTCTCCAGTGCTTCATAAGAGATCTTAAATTAATAGCAGCCGATAGAAAGTAAAAGATAAAAAATGGAATTGACGAGACAAAATAAACTTGATAACTATTTTGAAAAGAATTATTTTCTACATGTTTTTTCAGTTCATTGGCACATGAACCATCTTGGCATTACTGAGCAAAACGTTTACATGGTGCTTAATAAGCTTTATATTTCATACTCGGCACCTTTGACGACAAGCTAGTTCTTTTATATTATTATTATTATTAGCCTTTTATGAAGCCTTAGGAAGTATACTTTCCAGATTCATTAGTTTTAAGTGACCATAGTGAGCTTTTTTACAACGTATGATTACGACTACTATCTCTTAACCTTCCAGTGGGCGCACATATGCAGGAGATACTCATATCGTGCGTCATCGAATTACATATTTATATATTTTCTATTAATTTGTCTAAATGATTTGATTCCCTACCCTTCCTGTTTTTCCTCCTTCTTTTACCTTTCTTTTCGAAATTCAGATGGCGCCATGGTTATAGTTTTTCTTTAGAAAATAAGGGGAATACTTATTTTAGCGAAAAATTTGCGTTGGCTTGTGATAACGTAAGGACATTTTGTGTCTCTTCAAAGCGTGGGGTAAGTTTATTTTTTATGAAAGCTACTATTCAGTCTGACGGTTAATATTATTCTTAAATTAATCTTATTAGCGTTATTATGTTTCTGTTTGGTTTCCCTTTTCCTTTTAAAATAATGCTTATTAGATGGTGCTGATCTCCTTTGTCTTTTGTAGGGAAATTTCGGGCTAAGAGAAGCTATATTTGGCGTAATGCAAGCTTCTTACAGAAACATTTCCGAAATATTTGAATCCATTTCGAATATAGTCCTTGGCCCTTGATAAAATGGACTAGAATGGATTCCTTGTTTGTTTAATTCGATTCTTTCAAGTTTTTAACTTAGTTTTTCGCTTTCTTTAAATGATTTTGATTTCCATTGTTTTCTGTTTTTTGTATGCAGCTGCAATTGAGCGCTACATAAATATTGTCTACATTTTATTGTTTCTGTTTAAAGTTTTAGTTCAAAAAATTTTTAATTTGTTTCTTCTTCTTTTTCTAGTTGATTGTTTTTAAGCTCTATATTTATATTGTGGTATTTTACAAAAATAAAAAATAAATGAATGCAAATTTTATTTATGTAATAACTCCATACTAAATAAAGAATATATAAATGAAAATTACATTTAAATTTTTGGAAGAACGATGCACAATATATGTATGTCCTGCATTCGCGCGCCTACTGCAAAGTTAACAACCACGACAAAATATTAATAAACACTTTGACCGTATAATGCTGTTTTAAAAGTTCGATCATTATTATGTTGAACTAGTAATATGCCATATATTGAAAAGACTGGAGTAAGATCTTGGAAAATTTTTCGATGAAACTAAATTCTATATTATTCAGTTTCTTATCTCAAACCTTAATCAGGTTCAAATAAAAGGTGAGATGCAATAATCTTAAGAAAGATTCAATAGTGATGTTTGCGATAACTGTAAACAAAGGCAAATTGCATATATATATGGTACAATTAATGTAACAAAAATTAAATGCGAGGAAGTTTAGAAATCTTTCTTTTTTGTATTCAATGAAGAGCTCACAATCAAGAAACTTGAAGCATGTTCGATATTCTTCATTGTATAGAATTTAATTTACATTAAATGCCATGAATGGGAATTAAATACAATGCAAAGAAAATACAAAGCAGTTCAGAGCAATTAAATTTGGCCAGAACTGCTTTCAGGTAGTTGAAACATTGAATTTAATCATATTTGCTCATATGCATATATGAAATATGTATATGCGGATATATCATATATGTTTCAACCTTGACTGAACCATTCATGAAATATATGCTATGCACATATTTCATATATCTTTCAACCTTTTCATTTGCGGATATTCAATCGGCCCCCAAAAAATGTGTTTGGTTTCACATTCTCCTGGGATTTAATGCTGGTTAGATGAATGGTATCTATATATAGACTTTGACATTGATTTTTACAGTTATATGTAACATCAGTATTGAGTATTTCTAAAGCTCGAATTTTATTTGAATCTCCCGCTATATTCAAAAGAGATTCGGAAATATATTCATGTTTCTTAATATTTGCATGAAGTTTTAAGGAATTTGCAATCACATTGTCTTTGTTTGTTCTAAGTTACATTGGTCTGATTTAGATTACAAGCGATACAAGCGGTACAAGCGATTTTGGACAGTTACAAACCATCGCCAAGGAGGATAGGCATTCATTGTTGTGGTTGCTAACGACCATTATCGTTACGAGATTCTAATCCATTGTTAGTCACAAAGCAGTCTTGGGAAATCTTCCCTTTTATCCCATGAAATGTTCGTTACTATATATTTGACGCGTTTTTATACGTTAAACTCGTTTATAAGAGGAATTCTGTCCATTACTTTTTGCCTTTCGAAGGGCAAGCCGCTTTTGGGAAAATACTGATTTGACCAAAGCCTCTAAAACTAAATCTGTGATCTACTGGTGCCGAATAACAACTTTTGCATGCGAGCCGAATCGAATTTGAAGAAAACACGTATCTTAGACCAGATGAGCAACTATAACTTCTCTCTTGGTTGATATCCATTGAAATTAACTGGAAGAGTGTTTATTTTATTTCTTCAAGTTTAGAACTTGTTGTTGAAGTTCTGGCAGAAAGAGATTACCTATTTGTTCTTAGTGGGTGCGATCTGAAATTGTAAGACGTTTCTATAAAAGGCATTTCCAGATGTGTCCCTAGTAATAATTTCTAGATGTACTCTAGTATTCCAAGTACGATTAGCTATGTACCATTGTTTCTGGTAGATATTCTTCTAAAATAGAGAGAAGACAGTTTTGTTTAATTTTTTAAAGCTTGTTGTCGGCGTTCTTTTAGATATATATGCTTTTCGTTCTTCGGCACCTAATTCTGGGAAAGCATCTGGCGTTTTTAAAAAAATGTTGGCAGATAGTCCGTTATTGTTCAATTACTTCAGGTATCAATCATGTCTCATATAGATTTGCAGCTAAACAGGAATGGAGGCAGTTTCTGAATACATTGTAAGCCTTTAGTAGCTCATCTGAAGTAAAGAAACATTTATTTTACTATACCACCAAAATAGAGAAAGGTAGCTAAAAATCCTTTAAATTGCCATGTAAAGCTTTTCATTGTGCATGTGCAGCTAAACAGTAGTGAAGAGTTTTTCTTTAAATATTATTTTTTCTGTCTTGTTGTAGTACTTCTTGTGATAAGTTTAATCTTTTGTTCGAAATCACCGAAACATAAAAAGGCAGCTAGCGGTTCCTTATCAGAATTAATTCCAGATGCCAATCCTGGTAGATTTAACCTAAGCTATAGCATGATGATAGGCTATTGTTGCGATTTTAAATCTTCCAGTTTTTCATCTTCTCAAAAATATCATTTGTGTCTTTTAAATTCTAAAACTCGAAAGGTATTGTGACATACTTAAACGAAATCATTTGTTGCCTTCTGGTGAACTTTTCATTCACTTTCCAATCATTTTTACTAGTAAAACTCTCTAGCTATGCTAGTGGGAAGACTTTTTTTCTTCCCAAGTAGATTTCCTTCTAAAATAGAAAGACACTTTTTTTGAATTTGTGGTGCTTTAAAGCTTGAATTGGATTTTTCTTTCGAAGGAATCGTGTTTTCTTGATACCCGTCAAAATGTGAAAATGTAGCTACAGGTTTCTCAAAAATGCAATTCCAGATACACTCTAGTTTTTTAAGGAAGCTTGGTATTCAACTGTTGATCCTTATAGATTTAAAACTCAACCGAAATAAGACAGTTCTTCATAAAATAATTTTACATTTTTTACTACTCATCTTGGAAAAGATTCAGAGCCGCGATTTGTTCTGGATTGCCGAGATATGAAAGAGGAGCTACAGATTATACGGATTCCTAGATAAACATGCGTCTTTCAAGTCAATTCTTTACCAGCAATGATTTTGAAAGAGATTGCAAGATAGTATCAAGTGATTACGGATGTTAAAATATTGGGATATTTTTAACAAGTCTGCTATTACTCTTCGTCACAAATGATTGCCAAAATCGGCGAGCAGCAAGTAGCTCATAAATAGTATATTTCTTGAAAGTATTTTGCATGATATTGTATAGAAATGCTTGAATGGCAGGAACCTTGAAACGTATATAATTCCTCCCACACTACCATGAGCGCGAATCAGAATTAGATATCAAATGAGATAAAAAGAAATAGGTTTTAGGTTAACTTCTGTTTTCCCTATACTTCTGACATTCCTTTATTATATCCATTTATCCTTTTCCTTTATTATTTCCATTATTCCTTTATTTAATTTTTTTGTTGCAGGATCGTAAATAAATTTAATAGTAAGCGATAAAAAAGCACTTTTTTCTTTTTCAGTAAAACTTTTTTTTCCTCTTATAGAATGTATTTATATTTTTAAGTTCTTCTTGCAAAATCTCCGACTGTTTACAATTTCTTCGAATGATTTTTGCAACTTTTCATGATTATATTTTAGAAAGGTATATTATTATAATGACATAATTTTTACTACAGCCGCATTAAAGGAAAATTTGTATTCGTTAATTATTTTTGTTCGGATTATCATTATGCTTTTATTTCTTGAATTCTTCATTACATTAAATTTTTCATCAAGTTGAATCTTACCATTTCATATTCCCTGGATATTGCAACATTGAAAAGCATGCATTTAAAAAGAAGATATTTGAAGAGACGAAAAGCAAATAATTTCCAATAAAGTTAAAATGACGTCCAACAGTTTAGAAGTTATTTTGACGTTAGACTTTCAGAAGTTTCTTCAATTTTTGAAACTTTTTCTTCAGAAATGATGGCTCATTTTGTTTTTCTCGGAGTTCGCGAAATTTGACATACCCATGGCATATTCATGTTTAAACGGAACGGGGTCATTTTCTGTAGATACTTCATCTTCTACAAAAAAATGGATGTCATCTGTACCAGAATTTCCAGACTGAAAGACGGACATTTCAAATGAATTTTTGTCGGCGATATCTTTGTCTACAATTGGAACCTGAATTTCCAATTCATCATGAGATTGCAGCTTTCACAATTCATGCTCCTTACCATGCTCTTCATCTACGTTTGCTGTCAATTGAATGTTTCTTCTCGGATGTCATATTTCCTTTCAAGGTATTTCAGGAAATCGGTTGTTAATGGAATTGTCGGTTTCCTTGTTTGTTGCTTGAAGGGATAGACGCATTAGATGAACTTGGAATGATTATAGTTTGAACCTCCTTTTCTGAACACAAGCAAGGTGAGGTTTGAGCTTCTTTATTTTCAGATCTTTCCAAGAAAGTTTAAACATCTTCATCAAGCATAATTTCGGCGGCAGTTTGGGTGGATTTTTCCTCAAACTGTCTTCGTTCCACTTGTGTGGATGCATCACATTTTATCTTCAGAGTTTGTGTGGATTTTTCACATAACTGGATTACTTCCACTGGTACTTTTCCGTTAGACGGGCGCAAATGTCGCCAAGTGAACCAAACGCGAGCCAAGTCGCCAAGCGAAGCGATTTTCCGTCAGCCGGGCGCAAATGTCGCCAATTGTGAACGTCGTCAAGAGCGAAGCGATTTTCCTTTAGACGGGTGCAAATGTCGCCAATTGTGAACCAAACGCGAGCCAAGTCGCCAAGAGAATGGTTGTAAGAAATTTAGCGGAATTCTACATTATTTGACGATTTTTCGTTTGTTCCCGGCTAACGGAAAAATACCCTTCCACTTGAGTGAAGACATCCATTTTTAACTGTACAGTTTGAGTGGAATTATCTTGAAACTGGCGACGCTTAAGTTTGTTCGTTATCCAAAATAATTCTACCATACTTGCCGATACATTTGTAGTATCGTTCAAAACACAATGCAGTCTATTAATATACGATCAATTGAGAAAATTATCAATAAGTCGTGCAAAAATCAGTAATTATTTTTAATATTAAATCTCAGAATGATTTGCACTTCTCAGAAAAACATTGTTTCTTTCATAACTGAAGAATCTGTTTTAATGATAAACTATTTTAAGTTCATTGTTTATATCTGTACTTTCTTCAACAACAAATAAATGAAACAAAGAATTGATCCTTCACAACAATATTTTGAAAAATTATTGAAAACTCTTATTTTTGTGTGAACATTTTTATTGTTGTATTCATTGTTTTAAATACCTTTCAAGGGGACTCGGTACCTTAAAATAGAAAACTCATAATTTTAATCTATTTTGAGTTTAAAATTATCTCTGAACTTTTGATTGAATTATCTGAAAATTTCAAGTTGATAGAATTAATATTTAGCGTGATATCATTTTTTGGCTGACATTTTATCAAGAGCTAACACCCAACCACAATTTACTTTATATCTTAACTCATAAGCTACTGAATTAATTTTTCTTTGCCATGATGTAAATAAAAACACTTTTCTGAAAATTTATTTCTTACATTTTATTAATAATTCTAATTGTTTCATTAGCTTTTCTGTGTTAATTTCTGTTCATACATTTTCAACATAATTTAATGCTTACCAGGATTTTGATGGATTCGGAAATGCCAAGAGTGAAATGAAAGGTATATGATTTTATAATGAATTACTAGAAGAGGAAGGCGCTTAAATCGAATGTTTTAAATAAACCGGTTTTGAATTTGGCTTTGAAATTCGTGAGTAAAGGCTAAATAAATTGCATAATGGATGATAACCAACACAATTTAATTTCAACAAGATTACTTTTACTGTTTCCTGCAACATAGTTATTTTTCTTATAAAAATTTTGAGATTGAATTATATTATACATATGTCTTCACACTTACTTTTTATCAATTCGATTTTCTTTCGGGTTATAGTTTTGTTCCTTATGAAACTTTTATGATTGAATTATTTATAGAGACGCTTATAAACTTTTTTCTTCAATTCCTTTTTCCTTGGGGGGGGGGGCGGGGGCGGAAGAATTCTTCGATATCTTCTTTATCTTTTATTCAAATGGCTGACAGCTATTTCTGTAAATTAATAAGCATTTTGTGAATAGCATTGGTTGTTCGGAAAGAACTCATCCTCTTAAGCCATCCCGTTCTTGGTCCATCAAATTTCTTCTGGTAGCGTATGACGCATGTGGTCTAACGTCCTGGTACAAGACCCCACCCCTTTTAGATTGACCAATTCTTGGAATTTCTGTTCAGTGACTTGCTTCAAATTGTTGGCTGCTTAGTCGGCTAAAACTTCTACAAATAATGCTGTTCCTGTTAGCGATTTGAGAAAGGGCATTAATTTGTTACTTTTCTCCAAATTTCAGGAGAAGTAGAACGTATAGGCAACGTAGAGACTGCAACAAACTTCGTACCGTCAAACCAGTTATACAGTATTTAACATCTTTAAAGAGCAGAAAGGTTGATACTCTTTTAACTCAGTTACGTGTGGGGCATCCGAGATTTACTCACTGTCACTTATTGCCCTGAGAACAAGCACCAACGAGCTCACAATGAAACTGTATTAAGTCTATTCATCACGTCTTGTCAGAATTCTCAAATTTTAACTCGAACGTTTATAATTTTCTAATACCACCACAATTTCATTATCTACATTACTTAGAGAAACTCTACATGTTCATCCTTTTACAATTTTGAAATGAAGAGAAGTTTATACTCTTATTTAAAAACATTGCAATTTTTTTACTAAAACTTTTCACGTCGGTGTTTACACGTATGAAAAAATTATACTTTTATCTTGACATGATTTTGAATTTTTCTGACGGAGTAATGGCTCTCGCGCCGAAATAAAAAAAACACAAAAAAAACTACAAATAAAAATTAATATTTCGCTGTCTTTCAACAATAAATCTTAAGTGAAAATGCGTTCCAATTAAAGTTTTCTTTTAAACTGTGAGATACTTCAGCATCAAGGCGATGTTGAAGCCATGTTGCATCAAATACTCATGCATGGCCAAATTCGCCATTTTAAGTCTCTCTGATGTTTTACGATAAATAATTTGGAAACATCTTGATTACTTGTGATCAGCGTCTTAATTTGTACGTCATGAACGCAGATGGTCTAAAAGGGTTGCATATTCTCATTCCCTATCCTATTTTCTGTGTGAATAATGTGATTTTTGTTACAGTATTTTACCCTTTCTTCAGTATCGAGAAATTATTCCTATAACTATCTTAAGGAATTAATAATGGTGGTGAATTCAAAACATAGTAAACGGATCCTTTTAACTATATCAAAGATTAGACTTTCGTTCTCGAAAACGCAAAAGCAATACGAAAAAGAGATTAGTTTTCTGGGTTTACACATATTCCCTGCAAACTAACATATTTTTTGCTAACTTTGGCGAAAAACTGACGGAACACGCATGGTTATGCAAAACAAATTTACAAGTCTGGCCAAAAGAAAGTGTATTTCTAACTGCAACCGTGAAATAGGCGCGTGCACAACCTTAATAAATCACGTTCGAACGAAAACTGACGGATTTCTCCCTTCAAAAGAGAATCCAACTCACTCAATTTCGTCCACACACTGAAATAGGCAAAATAAATAGAAGTGAAATAAGCTGATGTTTCCTTTTCATCGGGGAGGCAGCTGAACCCTCCCTTTGATGTCTCGCCGCTCGTTATTGACCACCCCTTCTTTGAGTTGTCTTCAAACAGATTCGCCATTTTCTTTCAAGTGGCCAATTACTAGCATTTTTATCGTTTGCGCCAAATAAATAAAAGAAAAAATGTCTAGCGGAAGGGACAAGCATTGTGAGGACGGAAAACTGCATCCATTTTTCTCCTTATCCCTTTGTGTACATTCCACAAAAAAGGGGTTCCCATCTCTAGGAGAAGGGGACTTGAAGAACGCCGAGGCAAATAACTGATGCGGAATGGATATCGTTTGGAAAATTGGTACGGGAAGTGGCAACAGTAAACATGTCTTCTTCTTTCGTGCTTTTGTGTCGGACATTTTGAAGAGGCTTTCTATTTTTATTTGATATAAATTACAGGTTTTCCCTTACCTTAACATTTAGGTTTCGTGCTGTAGTTTCTCGAATGACCGTTTCCGTATTTTTTTTATACTGGAATAAATTTTGTTCCTTTCTCTTAAGTCACCAGACAAAGAGATTACACATGCTTAAGACAATGGGTTCTTTCTTTTTATTTATATAATAGTCAATAGATTCTTTGTTTTAGCATGATTATATTTTTAGCGTGGCATGGCAGTGGTGTATCGAGAGTAAGCGGAGCCTGGATCATAATTTGAATTTATCGCCCCCCCCTTCAACATCAATGATATCAGCGCCCTTTATATTGTTTTTCCCTCGAATCGTATTTGAGCTTAAAAAGTAACATCAATGCATTAACCGTTTGCTGCGAAAGGCATTAAACTTTTTGAAATATTATGAAAAAATATCATGACTGGGTTTAGTTTGTTGTGTAGACATAAAATATACAAAAAGAATTTAAAAACTTGACTCATTCGGAGAGGGGTCCCCTTTGGGATCACTCCCTCATATGATAACCCCCTTAGATACAGCCACCTTGATACACTCAAAAAATACTGTTGAATCTTACAGAAAATCATATATTAAAACTTTAAGAATATTGGAGGGAAATTTTGCAGTTAATTTGCTACAATTGTAAACCTCCAGAACTGAAAAAATTTCTTATTTCTGAGTTAGGGAATTTTCTCAAACTTTTTCTCTAATAATTCCTATTCCGAAACAAAATTTCATGTCCGCTATATACATTCTAATAACCCTATCCTACCTAGTATTTTCCATTTATAGTTGAATTTAACGGTTGAGAAGCGAGTGAAATTAGGTGTGCCATCAGCTGGCACACTGCGGCGCGAATGGCTAACGTTTTGTCACCACGACCGGTGTCAAAACCAGAGTAAGCTGCGTTTGGAAAATAATATGACACTTTTCATCCCAGTTGTCATTAGTGGATTAACAAGCGAAGGATATGGTATTATTTTTACACTTTCTCAAAATATATATCCTTAAAAATGGTATAAATGCATTAATGTTATGACCCCACCACGGCCTTGAAACGGGCGCCAAGAACATCTCCAACCCTATTTCTCCCCGGTTTCTGCCTCCACTTCATATTATCTGTGTTGACAACAATTGGATATTCCGAATTTCTACGTCAGCTGGCTGTAACGGATTTTGCGTCGCAGCTTATATATAAACTCTGCTTGGTTTTATTGTGGTATTACTATCCAGGCAAGCCCTGTCAGTCATGTAATCAGCAGCTTCTATAGCAGTTAGACAATCTGTGGGAGATTTTATTTCTTAGTGGACAAGCCCGTCCCACCTCCTTTATTTATTGAAATAAAACTTCCAATAAAGCGAGATTGGGAAGTTCGTAAGTCTCTTGCAGGTAGACAATCTGTGGTAAGATTTTATTTCTTAGTAGGGAAGCCAGTCCCACCTTCTTTATTTATTGAAATAAAACTTCCAATAAAGCGAGATTGGAAAGTTCGTAAATCTATTGCAGTTAGACAATCTGTGGGAAGATTTTATTTCTTAGTAGGGAAGCCAGTCCCACCTTCTTTATTTATTGAAATAAAACTTCCAATAAAGCAAAATTGGAAAATTCGTAAGTCTCTTATTTGTACTTCACACAGCAATCTGTACATTTCACCACAAGAAATGTGCTATGCGAAAATCGTACAAAACGATATACAGAGTCCGTTAGATCTAGAGCTGAAAATTCTGGCACGTGGATTTCTCTTGGAGAGTGGATGCTTATTAAGGAAGGGCTTTTGACGATTTTATTCACATTTATAATTAAAAATTAATTGAAATGTTATTTTTTTCCTCGATAATCTCGGAGCATTTTATTGCAGAAAAAGTCACTTTTATACAATTTTAAAATTTAAACATTAACTCTTGAGTGATACCAATATTATTTCTGCACAATTGTTTCTCTCTTCGATAATAGGTGCTTACGAAGAAAAGGATTTTCTAATATTTATTATATTTTTATTTAAAAATTAGTCGAAATGTCAAAGTTTTTCCTCAATAACCTTGGATCATGATATGACACAAATATAACTTTTGTGCAACTTTAAAATTAAAAGATTAGCTCTTTAGTGAAATCAAACACGCTTCTCCAATACTGATTGGTTTTTCTCAATGAGAAAAACCGATCAGTATTGGAAAAGCGTGTGGATTCCGTAGAAGCGTGTGGACCAAGAATCGCAAAACCGGTCATCATGACCGGATTTGCGTGGAGAGGAGCGCTCGTGAATGTTCAGCATTAGATGTTAGATGGCTGTGCAGTGACGGCCTTACCACGTGATTGTGACATCACGAAAACTGTGTCCCATAAGGGACACAGTTTTCGTGAGATGGCGGTTATTGAAAAAAAAAACGATTTTCGGTTAAACCGGTTTTTTCACCTCCAGTTTAACCTGGCGGTTAAAACCGCTCAAAATAACCGGTTTTCGGCTTCTTTTTTTTTTTAAAGCAACGTTTGTAGACAGAATTTTTTATTAACAATAATATACTATTAGTAAGTATTAATACAATAATTAATTCATGTAATAAGTATCGATTATAAATAAGAAATTAATACAATTTGTAATAATAATAAATGAGTAATTATTGCAATAAGTAAGTGTTACAGACAAAATTTTTTATTACCGTGTTTTCACAAGAAATTAATTCATTGTCCAATATTTATCATCTAATCTGCTCATGAAGACTCTTTCAGCAATGTGTTGATCCGTGAGACGACACCTCTCATCGGAAACAACATTATTCATCGTAGATACTAATCTTTCGGAAGCCACAGAACTTCCGACTAAAGATAAATATTTTTTGGCTACAAAAGACAGACGCCGTTTCCAGACAAATTTTTTATTAGCATGATTTCTGCAGGAAATCAATCCATTGGCCAATATTTATCTGTTCATGAAGAATCTTTCAGTAATCCGCCAACCAACAGACGCCTCGAGGAAGCGGTTGCCGGTGAAGATGATGAAATTCAAAGCTTTATAACTTGGTAAATGTTAGTTTAGTCTAACCTATAATCGAGCCTATCTTGCGACCCAGTTTTTTCCCCCGATTTTTGGATTTTAAAAAAATAACCGGTTTAAACCGGGGCAAAAAATAACCGAAAAAACCGTTTAACCGAAACAAAAAAAACCAGTTTTTGGTTTAAACCGGTAAGTTTTTCCCATCACTAGTCCTTTATGTGATAAGAGTTTTCGAAGGAAAAAATTATGAAAAATATGGCTATTAAAATAAAATTGTAAAAGCGCTGTACGCTAAGTAATCTGAAATTTTAATAACATTCTTAATAGATTTTAAATTTTTAACGAATGTTTAAGAACATTCTTTCATCGATGCTTAATTTCTTAACAGTATTTTTTTGCGCTACTCAAGCCTGTACTATAGTGTCTTGATCTCCATATTTTTCATGTAAAAATTTTATTCTACAATATGTATGGTGAGTACACTTCTAATAAAAGTATATTTTAAAAAAACTTCCACTTTTTATCACTTTTCATTTTTTAACGTTTCAAAATTCATTAATATAATTATCACGGAATCTTTTAATAAATATTTGCTCATATTCACTTTCCAATAGTATGGAATTAATCTCTACATAAACTTTATCAATTAACTGATAACTGATATTAATTACTCTGAAATAGTGTAATAGTGCAATTCTGAAGTTGGTTATCGTGTTTACTGGAATTAATTACTCTGAAATACTGTATCGTCATCGTGAGCTCGCAGTTGCGCAAAATTTGAAAATTCTAGCTCGCCAGGAAGCGAGAGGAAAATCGATTCTAAAACTCTATAACTCTACTTTTAATATTATTTCCAAAATCTAAAATTATACTGAAATCAGATAAAGTAATGAGATTTAATAATGTTATTTTATAAAAAAAAAAGTTATTCAGCTGTATATAATGAAAAAGATTATAACGCAAACCAAGTTTTATAACAAAGACTTTCTTCTTAGTTTCTAATCATTGCCCTTGCATTCGAAACATTGAAATTTTGCCCGAGAGTGACGCTTACAAGTATACTATATTTTGCACCTACGGCTTTTCATGGATTTTGATTATTTTATTTCTTTCACACACAAACCACAAGCTCTTCTTCTCAATGCTGGTTGCTGTTCATTTGTCTTTTTAGGCAAAGCCTTTCCCACACCAGTTGCTGACGTCGAAGAACAGAAGGCTAGGATAAAAGATGCTGTGTATAGCGTTGCAGAACATTTGGCGAGAACTAGAATACCGCTTTGACATTCTCCGATCTACCAAGTGAGCACAGGTTGAAATCTATTAAAGTGCGTGGTCTTATTAAAAACTTTATTATAGTACTTACAATGCATCCAAAAAAACATGTCTAATTATAATAGTTTTTGGACAATATTTTTTTATAATCGGTGCAAGACTTTGTGTTCACCCTGTATAACTAATCAAATTTTTACAACCAAAAAACACATAAACCCCATGCTTTTAGCATCTTAGTATTTGTTATCTTGTTCTCTTCTTCTTTACTTCACTTTTCTGCCATCTTTTTCATCAAACCTGAATGTACAGGAAATGTTAACAAGAATTTTACGCTTCAGAACCCTGTGTCGGAAAAAGGGCGACGTTTTTATTTGTCGAATCAATAATTTAGAATATACAGGGGGATTTAAAAGTTAATATTTTTGAAATTTCTTATTGTAATGGCAAAATCGATTAAAAGTGCTGAATGAACAACCCTCATGAAAACCTCATGCATATATAATAATTATACATGGGTAGTATTATATGTGTCGGAGCGGGGGTCAATGGGTGACAAACTCATTTGATTAACAATTATGCTCCCTTCCTCCCCTCACATCCATTCCCCTTCACAAGTTTCCTTCTACTAGTTGTCCAGTCAACGAATTGTAAATTTAAAAAATGGTGTAGTTTTGAAATTCGGCGCAGTTGTTGGGGAGAGTGCCCTGAACGACATGCTAAAAGTCCCCGCTTGTGGAGGGTGCGCAGGGGGGTTGAAAGGGAGATTTCTCAGTTTTTCTTAAATATCTCGAAAAGTATGGATTCTCCTTTTACACTTAAGTATAAAACTACACTACATTAAATTTCCTACAAAACTAGTCCTAAATATTCTGTAGTATCAATAGTTTAGAATATAGAAGGGGATTTAAAAGTGAATATTTCTAAAATTTCTTATTCTAATGGCAAAATCAATTAAAAGTGCTGAAGCAACAACCCTCAGAAAGACCTCATGCGTGTACAATAATTATACAAGGGTAGTATTGTATGTGACGAGAGTAGTTGCGGTATCAGGGAGGGGGGGGGACAAACCTATTTGAAGAGCAGTCGTGCTCCTTTCCTCCCCTCACGTTCATTCCCCTCCAGAAGAACCCTTCTACTCACTCTTTTGGCTCTGTTAACGCTCCAAATGAGTGTATGTAGACAGTATAATCTAAATCTACATATCTATGCTGAGATTAACTTAAAAGCTCGCAACCAGTCTGTCACAGCTGGACATAAACATTTTCTTGCATTTGAAGAAATAAAAGTAGGGATGTTAAATTACTAACACAGAAAATGGTTACTAAAGGAATTGAAACGAGAGTCGCTACAGGAGATGCTGATACTTATATTGTGAGATCTGGGTTAGAGAAAGCAACTTATCATCCCAAAGGAAAGTTGTAGACCTAGTCGTGTTACTAATTGCTTTGGAACCACCAGAAAGTAACATTTATTTTATGAAGCCTGGCAAGAGGAAAGTTGTTAAATTATTTTTTACAAGGAAGCTGCAGAAAGAACTTTCTTTTCACCAAACAATACTCCTTCTCCATGCATTCAGTGGCTGCGACAAAACATCAGCTATTTATAAAAAAAACAAAGCACTATAGTTACAGTGTTCAAAAATCAACTGAGTCAGATGAAAAGCATTATTGACATCATTTATAGCCCCTCATCAACACCAGGTGCTATCTCAGAAGTCGGTGAGAAGATGTTTCTAGCCATATACAAAGCCCCTAATGATGAACATAATTTGAATAACCGTAGATATGCAGCATTTCTCAAATCATCAACCAAGATCAGAGTTGATATTTCCTCAATTCCTCCAAACAAAGGAGCGGCGGAGCAATACACGTTAAGCATGTGTTTCTGTTTTGTCACCTTTAATGGTACCTGTACCAAAGGTGCACCTCTAAAAGAAGAGGAGGAGTTTGAACTTGATCAAATACTATAAAAATATTTTGAAATTTAACTACGAGCAAGTGTAAAAATGGGTTAAGCATATTTTTTATGTAGATATATATATATATATAGCCGCTATTTTGAAATAAAAGGTTTCTTTCATAAAAATAAATACTTATTGTAATTATGCGCTTTTTTAAACTGCTATAATATTTTAAACTATTAATCCTATGAGCAATGTGTAGGACTATTTTTGTAAGAAATTTAATGTGGGTTAGTTTTAAACTTAAGTTTTTTTCGCTAGGACCCATAATTTTCGCGATATTTAAGAAAAACTGAGAAATCTCCTCTTTTAATCCCTGCGCACCCTCCACCAGCGGGAACTTTTAGTATGTCGTTTAAGGCACTCTCCCAACAACTATGCCGAATTTCAAAACTACACCGTTTTTTGAATTTACAATTAGCTGACTGGACTACGAGTAGAAGGAAACTTGTGAAGGGGAACGGACGTGAGGGGAGGAAATCAGCATAATTTTTCATCAAATGGGTTTGTCACACACACACCCCGCTCCGACACATACAATGCTACCCTTGTATAATTATTTTATAGGCATTAGGTTTTTAGGAGGGTTGTTGATTCAGCACTTCTAATCGATTTTACCATTACAATAAAGAATTTTAAAAGTATTATTTTTTAAATCCCCCTGTATTTTCTAAACTATTGATGCTACAGGAAAAACGTAGCAATTTTTTGTAGGAAATGTCATGTAGTTTAATTTTGTTGTTGAGAGTTTTTCGATAGAACCATAGTTTTCGAGATATTTAAGAAAAACTAAAAACGCCCCTTGTAACCCCCCATTGGCGGGACTTTTAGTATGTCGTTTAGGACACTATCCCCAACAACTATGCCAAATTTCAAAACTACACCATTTTTTTCCTATTCGTCGATTGTTGGCCTTTGTTGATTGGACTATGAAATAGTTAATTCAATGCAGTTGGCAAAAATAAACACAATTCTGACGTTGTGACAACCTGTGGATTCAAATCTGTTTACCAGCCAACAGTCCTCTTGTAACCAGTTTTTCCATCTGTCCAGCAGTTGTCTTATTCATGGTATCCATCTTATGTAAATATTCATTTGCTAACTATGACCACATGATCACGCGCACGTTTAACATCAATTGTATATAGATATCTTGTCTATTATAAGTATCTTTGGTATCTTTTTCTATGCTTATTTTCTTATACTTTATTTTTAATGTTTTACTAATATTCTTATTTGGTCGTTCCTATCATATTTTGACTGTAAATTTCTTGTTAAAAATATTATTTTGTATTCTATATTAATTTTGATTTTAGTTGTTAGTCTTCGTTTAGATTTTTTTGTTTTAGTTCGTCAGTATTTTTCTAAATTTCTCTGAATGTTGACATGCATGTTGCATATTTTTATTTTAAGACACTTTGTTTCTTCTGTGTTATGACATGTATGTTTTGTAAGTCTTCCCGTTGTCTTTCTTGCGCCATACACCATTTTAGGTAGGTGAAGCCGGTGAAGGTTAAATAAATAAATATAATTATATTAATTATATTATAGTATATATTATATTATAGTATAGTAATTTTTCTGCGTCTGTACCAATATCATCAGTCCTTTCTAATGTTCTCATCCGGTCGCGATGGAACAAATTAGTCTGTATACTACTCAAGATGTATCCATCGTACTTTCAGGAAGCAAACACAAACCAGACACCGAGCATAGTAGCATAATAGAGTAGGGATACTTGATCATATGGAATACTTGATCATATGGGATACTTGATCATATGGGATACTTGATCATATGGGATACTTGATCATATGGGATACTTGATCATATGGGATACTTGCTCCATCCCTTTTTTCTCTACAGAAGGTTTATTTTTCTCTCTTCAATTGATAACATTTAAATACATTATTAGTTCTACATATGTAAAAAAGAAATCAAGTAATTTGGTGCCATTTTGAAAGTGTCTGAACAATATTTCTTTTTTTACTGTCTGAAGTAAATTATATATTTTTTTGTATTCAAATTTTGTTTCTAAGCTGTAATAGTATTCTTAGCTGAAATAATTATAATTTCAGGTACATGTTAAGTTTAAAATAGTTTAAATATCTACAGGTTTTATTTAGTTATAGTTTGGTAAACAGAAATGGTGGTAGAGGGGGTACTTGTGACACTGAGATAACATGAGCCTTGGCTCAACTATCCCAACTGGGAAATGAGTGTTCATTAACTTTGTTACTTAGAGCATTTGAGTAGTTTATTTTTATAAAATTTGCTAAGTTTAAGATATATCTGAGTAGTAGGCTTTCATAAAAAATAATAATGTAGAAATAAAAAGCTCATTTGTCACTGATAGGTCAGGTATGGAGTAATCAATTGCATTTATTGAAAATTTCCAGATTTCTTCAGATTTTACTCTCCATGAAAATGGCAACTTACGTTAGAATATTGTAATTAATTAAATTCTCCTATTCCTGGGACCTAAACTAGTGAAACAATGGTTTCTCCAGAGATTGTGTAACCTTATCCAAAAGCCTTGCTTTGCATTATGAAAGGGTTTAGGAAAAGAGCTAAATAAGCTAGTTTGACTTCCACTTCTGGAAAAAAAAATTGAAGAAAGGCTATTGAAAATATCATGAAAATAAAAAAGAAAAGAATAGCGACAAATATCACGATTTAAATTTACTTGGAAATTACCGAAGGTTAAACCAAAACTTTTTCCTGAAAAATCGAAAAAAATTATGAAAGACTCTTACGATACGTCTGATTCAGACTCTGACAATTATTCAATTAAAAGTAAAAGTTCCACAATGTCAGTAGATAGAAATACTGAAAGTGGTAATGATTTTATCAATTAGAAACCTGCTATTAATAATCGGCTACTGGTAAAATATACTAGGGAAGAAAACTATAAAATAATTTGGTGACCAAATTCTCAATATTTCTGAAGATAAGATGAGCATAAATTTTCTCGAAGAGTTTCAGATTCCAAATTTAAATTACCACAAATTTAGGACATTGCTGTCTTTGATGAAAACAAAATTGAAATGATTCTTCGGCCACCAAATATCAACACAAAAATGACCATGTTGTTAATTTTATCTTGAAGACTGGTTTTGGAGGTCTTTTTCTTTCTTAAGTATGAAGCAAAACATTTCTGAAATAATTTTAAGCTGCAAAATTTATAACATTGCATTTTGTAGATATTTTCTCAGAGCTGGCTCAAGCGTCCCTACACTATGGATCATGTATCCCTCTGATGGGGATACTTGAGCCGCAATGTGAAACAAAAAGTAAATATTTATTAAGCAATAAAATTGTAATAAAATGGTTAATTTTCTCTTTTAATTTCGAAGACAAAATACCAAAATTTAAACTACAATATTCTATTCTTCAATTTTTAATTATAAAAAATTTAAATAAATAAAATTTTTAAATTGGCTTAATTATCCCTACACTCCCCTACTTGTAGGCTAATATAAAAAGAAAAATGTTCTCGAAAATTCTAATGCAAAACAAATTCTTTTTTAAAGGACTCTCTGCTCCCGAAATGGCCGCTGATTGATAGAGAGTTTATGTTTTTATATAATGTAGAAGATAATATACAGTGGCATAAAATGCGCTTATAGTACTTTTATTGCCAACTGTCTTCATATTAAAGCCGTGTTCAGTAAATCATTCGCTTCTT
>BGPR01004344.1:20481-70881 GCA_013235015.1 Araneus ventricosus | reverse complement strand
ATTAAAACGAATAATTAAAGACAGACAATTATTAATTAATAGTTGGAGCAATAACTCAGTTATTAAAAGCAAGCGCGCGACAACCGTGATGAATACTTTCATGCGTTTTACCTCTATGGTGAAGCATTGGAGGGATGATCTCTGTAAATGTTGCTTCCCAGCGATGAGACTTTTATTGTTGGAAGGCCGCACTGTCTTGATAGGTAATTTCATAATGCTTGGAATAAGTTAGCTTAAATGCACGTTAGTTTAGTATAATATCATGGGAGTGAATGACGTATGAAAACCGAATACAGTCTCAGCGACCCCATTTGGGGTCCCGAATGACAGTTTAAGGAAATGAACAAAATTATTAAGTCAATATTTTCCCTTAAAATAAAAAAAAACGAAAAAACTAAATAATCTTTAATAACCCTCGATCTAAGTATATTTTCTATATTTTACGATATGAATTAGACTATCTGTTTCCTTTTATATTGGTTTTAACTCGTGTTGAATAATAGCTATTATATTACATAGTATTATGATGGTTTTTTTCGAGTTGAATACATTTTAACCACAGTTTCGCCTCAGCATATTCTATTTAAGTATCTTGCGCCAGAAACTCCAAATCCTTTTATATTATCAATGTTTTATAAAAAGTTTACGTTTCAGCAAAAGAAGAAAGAAAATGTCGAGAAAAGAAAATGTGTTTCATAACTGAGCTTAAGTTTCACTTATTTTCCTATAATAAAAACGGATTTTTGCAGTCGGTACATAGGAGAATTTGTTATTTATAGTTCTAATGAAGAGTTTATTTTAGAGTATTGAGAATAAAACATATCCTTAGAGCCGGTGTTTAAGCAATATTTCAGAGAGAATGTCAAAGTCATAGTCCAGATGCCTTAATCTTACAATAGTTAAAAAAAAACTTATAGCATCGTGAGAGAGAATGGAGCATAAAAATCGAATCCAATCTCAGCGATTCCACTTGGCTGAAAGTGCATCAATACTTCAGCGTCTTTATACGAAATCAACAATATATTTGGCAGAATCTCTCTCGATTTTGTGAAAAGATGCGATTCTATCGCAGTGGAAACTACTCCAAAAATCAAGTCTTTCGCACCACCCTCTTTCCCCGATGATTAATGAACCCTCCCATCCGTCACTGTCCGGCCTGGCCGGATTGTGAAATCGGAGGGTGCTGAATTATCCGGTTTTCCGCCTCTTCGCCGGAAGCTAATAATCCAGGTGGCAAATTTCTCGCGGGCGTCAGGCACGTCCGGCCACACTGGCCGGACCTTTCTGTCTCTTTCATGTAAATATTCGAGCTTACCGGACATCGCTGTCCGGTAGACGCGTAGAATACCTCTCAAAATTAGTGCTTGTCAGGAACAACCAGACGGGGAGCTACCGCCACTACATCCTCACTCATCGAATCAGAAGGTTGTTTAGCATTCATCAACAACATTTTCACATGCAGTCAACGGCGTGACCAGATAGTGTCGGGGGTCATGGCAAGTGTTTCGGACCGGGTTCTTAGAAAATTGTTGTACAGAACAATGGCGACTCGTCAGTTCAGAAACAAGCAGTGCTGCAAAAAAAACATAAGGGGAAAAGGCTTAGAAATTGAAACTCGTCACTACCAGTCATTAAAAAAGTAGGGGAAGGTGGTGTACTTTGGACATAAGTGTACCTTGAACCTATGCAGATTTTAGCGCCATCTGTATAGATGTATAGAAAATGTTATATGTATTTTGTACACTTGCCACCAGAGGTCCCAGTGTACATGAACTTATTTGTCAAGGTGCTCATTTGAATGAATGAATCCTGAAAATGGAAATTGACCCATCAAAAGTAATTTTTCCCGTTGAATTTTGTGTTAATATTTCCTAAACATACATAAATTACTTTATAGTAAAATGCCTAACTTATAAAGCACAGTTTTAGCTATAATAACATGTGTTAGAAATTATGTTAAGCCCAACCTCAATTTAGTAGTCAGCCATTTTCCATGAAATGGCCAAGTGGTGTACCTTGGTGCATGACCACTACATGGTCTACCACTTATGTTGTGAAAAAATGTGATCTAATGTGGAAGTTACCACATCCCGTGTTGACTGGATGATCTGAAAGGCAGCTTCGGAAATTAACATTTGGAATTGACTTGTCTGATTACAATGTTGGTTAAGCCACCTCATAGGAATGAAACTGTTGCTGTAATAATTTTATATTCGGTCTAATCTAAGACCTCATTAATTAAAAGTGCTCATTAACATTTTTCTGTAGCTAAAATACCAATAAATGTTTATGTTCAAACTATTCGGCTAGAGTTTTTAAATCTAGAAATAGCTGGTCCAAGGTACATTACCCATGGTGTACCTTGGTCCTATTTGCACTTTTTTTAAAATTGTAAATAATGCACTGAAATACTTTTTTTTAAAATCTACAAAAAATATATGTTGTGTATAAAGGCCTAAAATATGAAAGAAAAATTGTTTTGTTACCTTTCTTTTTGTAATTATACAATTAAAAATTAAAAAGTAAAAATAGGAACTAGGTACACCACCTTCCCCTACCTCCAGCGCGGGAAAAGAACGAAACTGGAGTTTTAGAAAAGTGATTTTTGAATACATTAAGACTTTAAAATATATAATATTAGAATTTGAAATAAAATAAAGTGAGATTATTACATATACGTGTGGCGACCTGCATCTCTAATGACTGTGCGAGCTGGCCGGAGCGTCTGTTCCGGTTAACCACTTAACAGTTTTGACGGAACACGAACGCCGCTCGGGCAGGTCATTTTTCTAAACCAATCCACTGATTTTCCGCCTTTTTAACTTTCTTTATTTTCCAATGTTTCTAGTACCTGGATCTAGCAGTCTAATGAATATTGGATTGTAAAACAAGCGTAAACGAGTTTTTAGGTCGGGTTAAGTTAGGTAAACCAGTTTTTAGGCCATTTTTCCCCTACAATTTAAAATTAATACTTGTCAAGTCAATACTTGTAACTGTTTTAACTGCTGATTTGAATTCATAGAATCAGTTTTAATGCAAAAATGCTTATAAAAAATGTGTTTATTTTTGGACACAATAAAGCAGAAAAAAGAAACATTTAAGTGGTTTTAAGCAGTGCTACAACTGATGCTGTAGTGTGAATATTACAACTTCCATTTCTATGCAGTTACTATAAAATGTAGTAAACATCGGTTTCTGTTTAGTATCTTTGCTTACTGCTTTTAAGTTTTAGTTATTAAATACTCTTGTTTACAAGATAGTTGCTGTGACATATTATTTACCAAAACTACAGGCACAACATAAATTAGGTATACATAAATATTACATACTTTAAACATATAATGTTACAGGAAATATAGACCAATTCGTGAATTCTAGAGTTAGAACTAAATTGACCAAAAGCGCAATCGCTTGAAACAACTAAGACTGTAGAAACGAAACGATCATTTCAGAAAAATTAAAAGTATATGTAAACAAATTTAATAAAATTACTTTAATTCAAAAAGGAAAGTCAATATAAAAGATTTTAAAACGAAGTGTCCTCCAAAGGACAATATTTCTGAAAGACGCAATCGCTTTTGTCCCATCGATTTTAATTTTGAAAATGAATGCTCGGTTTTAGCATGGTTAAAAATTATCTTCAAGCATCAACCCAGATAGCAATTTTAGTTTGCAACAAGCTTGCCACAATTTGTCATGACAAGAGTGCAAGC
Organism: Araneus ventricosus; assembly: GCA_013235015.1. Taxonomy (NCBI): domain Eukaryota; kingdom Metazoa; phylum Arthropoda; class Arachnida; order Araneae; family Araneidae; genus Araneus; species Araneus ventricosus. The sequence goes on along the minus strand of BGPR01004344.1, from coordinate 67,168 downwards.
TTGCCACAAATTTGTCATGACAAGAGTGCAAGCTTGCCACAAATTTGTCATGATAAGAGTGCAAGCTTGCAGCAAGTTAACGAAAGCTTCGAAGTCACCATGGGACGAATTTGCAGCAAGCTTGCCAATTCAAACTCATTGCAAATTATAGAAAAAACAGAGTACGAACACAACCCGGGATAGGACTCGCGACCTACCGCTTGGTAGCCTGACGTCTATACCACACTGTCAGCTCGGCTACGAGAGGAGAAGATAGATTTCTCTAATACATCGTTCGATTCGATTCGTATACGATTTATGTTAAACTATTTTCTTGATTTCATTAATTTTTTTAGTTGAGAATATGATTTAAAGTTAAGAGAGAGCGCTAGTAGAATAAATTATGAAATTAGAGTTCAAAAGTAATTACTTTAAAATGGGACAAAATGTATAAGTTATTATTTTTCAACAAACATTGACTGTTTTTTAGGTTTAATTTTGTTTATAAATGTCAAAATTTCAATATTAAGAAAAAGGCGATATAGTTTTCTTTAAAGTAAAAACTTTTAGTAAAAAGATGGAAAATGTTTCAAAATTTTTTTTATAAAAAAAGTTATTTTTTCAAATTATCATTGATTTATTGAATTAATAAAAAGAAGGACGGTCTAGGAGATGCTATTAAAAAGCGGATGTTTTTTTTAAAACAGAGACAAAGATAATTATCTCTTTGTGCTATCTTTGCATCAAGCTTGTTTTGCAAATTTCAGCAAATTTTCATTGCAAAGGAGGTGGCACTATTTGTCATGGTGAACTTGCAGCAGACTTGCAATTCAAGGAAGGTGGCGCTAGTTGTCACGGCGAATTTGCTACAAGTTCGCTTCAAATTTGCTATGACAAGCTAATATCAAGTCAAAATCAAACTTGCTGCAAACTTACGTGCTATCTGGGAAAGCACCTTAGCAAGACTTGATAAAACAAAATGGCTTTTTTATAATTAGTATATCTTTAAGTTCCCTCATTGGCCAAGCTTTATCTATTTCGTGTCTAAAGCTTGATGCAATCTACTAATCTGTTTTGTTAATTAGATAAATTTATCCTTTCGATACAAATCTACCCTTTTCCTATAGTTAAGCATCGTGTCAATTTTGTAATGAAGTAGTAGGCAATACACTGAAACTGGAAAAAATTTCAACCCATGCATTTGTGTCTTAATACCGTGGATCCCTAGAATTTTTCCAGTATGTAACCCTATCGTTACCTCATTGTTTGAATGTACTTTTACCTATCCTAATTAACATCTATATAAAGTGCGATTTCTAATAGCCGAAGTTCTAGTTACAATTTAGGAACATAGATGACGCCACGAGGGTCACTAAAGCTATCCCATCAACATTTTTGAAAGCGATATCAAAATGGATGATTTATTTGACGGGTTCACAAATTATGGTTGCTTATCGTAAGGACGAGTGCAGGGAGGTTTGAGAGTGAGTATAAAAAGCTAAAAGAAAGGAATAAGTGGAAGAACGGAAGAGTCTTATAGACGCCAAGTCTTCCTTTCCAGTGGTTTCCGTTGTGTATTTTGTCGTTTAGCTTCATTTTGGAGACTTTTAATCGCGGGTTATAAATAAAAAAAGATGCCAGATCTCCCAGTTGGCGGGATTTCAGTTTGACGTATGGCTTCTCGGGTTGGGACGAGGATTGGCTTTTAAATATTTGCTTACAAAATGACGAAAAATGTTCTTTAGGGTCTCTTTATAAATCGAATTTACGGAGAAGCTCTCAAAGAGAAAAAGAACATCCTCTCCCCTTCTGCTTCTTCTTTTTTTTTTTTTTTGCTTATTTGGTAGTGGTAGAAAGAAGGATGTTTTATGGTTCACATAGGAACCCGTTGTGCTCGGATTTTCCATAATTTATTTAGATTAATATCATAAAAAATTAAACGAATTATTTTTCATTTCGTCTCAAAGTGGAGTGTTTCTGCTAGTATAAGTAGCAAAACGTACCCAACGTAAAACTTTATCTTATGCGAAGTATACAAAGACAAAGCATTGTAATTGTTGCCATCCCTAATAAGTTTGACATTTTCTGTTTGTTTTATTGCACTTTTTTGCATTGCATTTTATTTCAACTTGAAATTTGGCAACCCAGTTGAGTTTTTGTTTAGAATTCTAAGATCGGAGAAATCCCTTAAGCTGAGCTTCGCTACTTACATGCTAAGAAAAAGAATATATGTTTTTTCATCTTTAAGATGTACGTATTATTGGATCAATTTCTGTAAGCTTCATCTTATAAATATCCTCATTAATCTCTATATTTTGTGTAGTGATGTAAGCAGATTTTGAGAACTAAAATAGAGTTCCGAGTCTTTAGAATAATCGTCAGAAAGTTCCACCTCCAGATTTGGATGAATCTCCATGCAGTGGCGCCAGTGGCATAATATTAAATTTTCGCCCCTAATCACATTCTTTTAAAAAGTTACTCATCTTCACTTATATTTTGCCTTCATTCTCCTATAAGACTGGCGTCGTTCTATCCTCAGTCAACCCCAACACCACTCCACGCAGAAGACATATGCATTGGAAGTTATCACTCTGACTCCTAAGCCGGCCGTAACCGACCATGCAACTTCTATACTAATGGGGCGGATTTCGGTTGGTTGCTGTTCCGAAAGGGAAGGGAAGGCAGTTCGGAAAGTGGTCATGAAAGGGTCCCTTAGGGGAGAGATGAAAGGCCTGCCATTCATATCTCCCACCACCCGTAGTGAGGAGAAAAGGAGGAACGGGGCGGACGAATCCATTCCACAGATCAATTAGTAAGCAAACCTCTGTATACAACTGTACTCAGATTTTGAGAACTCTAAGTAGTCAGAGAGTTAAAATAGGCAACCCCTCTTTCCGTAGTGTAGTCTAGGGTGAGAAAACTCAAATGCAAGCGCGGGAAAATAAATAAGGTCCAAGTGTACGTGGACAGCAAAAAGAAAAGCAAAAACGCAGGTTTATATCGAAAATACTATTTAAAAAAGAACAAGAACCATGGTAATATTAATGTTTTCTTTGTGACACTTGACCTCTCTTCTGCTAAAATCTTTCCTTCTTCGGAGGATATCTTGGTCCTTTGGATATCTGATCCAAAGTGAATGCCAATAATTTTGGATATACCAGCAGACTCTTACCAATTACTACAGTCAAATATGGAAATAACTTCAAGTGCCATTTTTACAATATTTTTAAACCTGGATTGAAAATACAGTGGACGCTCGTTATAAAGACACTCTGCGTCCCACAGAAAAAGGTCTTTACAACGAGTGGTCGCTATAGTGGATATAATTAAAAACTGTACACATGCACGCTCAGCAGTTCCATATAAATAGGCGATTTTTAAAGAGATTTCAAATAAATACTCAACTTATTTTTTATCATTGGTATTAAAAATAAAATTTTATAATTTTTAAATATTTTAATTAAATATATTAATTTATATATAATTATTATATAATTTTTAATAAAATTTTATCAATTAAAAATATATTTCTAAAACAGATTTTAAAGTAGAAAATAAAGGGTGTTATATACTTACAAAACATTTATTTTCTAAAGAAAAAATCAGAAATGGTTGTTTTTCTTTTATGCATATGTGCTTTTTGCAGAACATAATTTTACATTTCATTTAAAGATGATAAATAATGTTCTGCCTTTCAAAAAAACACTTTAAAGTATCAATAGCACTTGAGACATTTTTTTTTCATTCTAGGCTATTCTAATTTCCGCGCTGTGGTGAGTGGTAATTTCCCCTCCCCCCGTCAAAGCTCTACTGTAACACTGAAGATTCTACCTCTACGAAGTTTGGCAAGGTCATTTACGTTTAGAAACATGTTCTTTTTGGAAAAATACCGGGACGAGTGTTCGCTGAATTCGGACGTTGTATTGGGATTAGACGACTCTGTACGGTCGTTATATCGGAAGTAAAATAACATAGTGCGTGGGAAAACACAGATGGGGATTTTATCACTGGTCGTTATAATGGATTGGTCTTTATAATGTGTGGCCGTTATAACGAGAGTCGACTGTAATTGAAAAATTCAGGCATCCCAACTTCACTGAATTTTGCCTTCAAATCTGAACAACACTGTATCTCAATTACCTCCTTTTGCGTATGGTTAGATACCCATGTGGCTCTATACCTACGCGGAAAATAGAAGAAAACGAAGAAACTTTTTCTTCCAACCGTTTTATTTTATTATCGGCATCTAAATTATTCGCTCTTAGTTTCAGGGAACATGTGCCTCGATGTAACACAACTAGTAATTAGTCATAGGCGAATTTTATGGTTCTTTATTATTAATAGTGGTTATTAAGAATTTAAAAAATTAAGTTTTGAAATTTTTATTAAAAATTTTGTTACATATTCTTATGTTTGCTGGGCCGCAAAAATATTCGTTGAGGGGCGCGAGTTTAACACCACTGGTCTAGTAAGTAACCAGTGGCGTGTCGAGGGTGAGTGGAAAGGAGGCATCACATGATTTTTCCGCTCCTCAGTGGCGCAGTAAGGATGAATAGGGCCCGGTTGATATTATTTCTATTCTATTCTATTCTTCTCTATTTATATTTAATTTTAAAAACTGACACAAACGCACTGCCCTATTACCACAAGGTCTTTTAACGATATCTCCCGATATTGCTATTTATTGCAGAGCAACGTTGGAAAGGTATCACATGAATATTATAAAGCAGGTTTTCCCAAACATTTTTCTCTTGCTTATCCCTTGATAATTCTTATAGTTTTCGCGTACCGCCAACTGTCATATACCCTCCCCCCTAACCATCCGAGTATGCAAATTAGTTTTATCAATAATGCTAAAAGCTTAGGTTAACTTACGAGTGAAATAACTCGATTAACAACATTTGCAGGACTTATTTTTTATTTTATAATTTATTTCATTTTTACGATAGTATTCGACATCAAAGCAAATGAAACCATAATTTCGTTTTAGATCATAAAGATAGCTAAAAATTATACTTCGTAATAATCAGCTGTTTAAGTGTTATAGCTGTAAAACGGCAAGTATTCATTTGGAAAACTAAAATTCTGAAACTTTTTTTTATCCCTTATGATTTTTTCTGTTTCCGCCAATAACAACTTTGAATTCAAAAACCCCAACTGGTCCTTCGCGTACCCCCAAAGGTACGCGTACAACAGGTCGGGAACCTCTGCTGTAGAACATCTTGTGTTAAGAGAGTGATATTTTTCTCCACCCCCAAAGAGTGACACACGGGGCATCGCTACCCCTTTTCTTTCCTTCCTATGGCATTTCTTTATGTTTCTGACTACTCCGAGTCTGAAAAGTAACATTCTTTTTTTATATCTGCCAGTTGGTGTGTTTGTCTGTGAAAAGACGATAACTCAAAGCCAGTAAAAGCTAGAAAGATGAAATTTTTAATATGGTTTAATCAACAGAACTGTAGATACATTTTAAAGAAAAAGAATCTTTAAGTAACAAGATCCAAAAAAATTCAAATATTAGATACCAGAAACCGAATGAAACTTTTACAGAATACACAGCACTCCAAAAAAATGCAAAAATACAAAATGCAATTACAAATATGTCTAAATTCAAAATACTAATAAATAGATAAAATCAAGCAATTCGCAATAACAATAACATTCAGTCACACGTAAAAAATATTGTAAATAAACCCCGACTGAAACACTTAAATAGCTGTTAATCCAAATAGCACTTGTAAAAAAATACTAAAAATAAAACACTTTCAGCTTCTAAAAGAGATAAAAGTAACAATTGTTAAACAAATACAAAAAAATGCTACATAAAAACGATTATATTTTTAAAGCAAATCTAAAGAAAAAAAGAGGGGGGCTCCCCTGGGAGCACCACGAGACGTAGATGAGAAGTCACCGGATAAGTAAACGTGTTCTCGCTTCTCATGGGGGGTGTAGTAATGGTGGCAGCTGAGATACCCTCCAACGATGACGGAACATGCCACCTTAGTGAGGGGTTAGGCCGTGGACGTGATGGCTTTTAGGACTCCAACCTCAGTTTCCGAGATGTTGTGGCAGCCGCTCTTCAATTGACCCCGGATACTTCGGCTGGGAGGGTGTAACTCGGTTAACAGTTATGTATCTTGTTGCGTTTTTGAGTTATCGCGCAGGCAAATATACAGACCTGGAGACCAAAATTGGATACAAATCTTCAATACTGATAAAACCGTACATCAAATTTCATCTATCCAGATCGTTGGCTTTTTTCAGTTATCGTGTTGACATCCCACAGGAAGGGTCGGACCATATTTCGTCCAAAGTTTCATCAGAAATCTACAATTTTTTGTATAAAGACCTAATAATAAATTCCATCCGTCTAGCTTGTTGCGTTGTCGAGTCACTTGTTCACAGGCTTCGTAGAAGATAAAATCCCTATACATTTAATCCCTAACGTCCCATCTTAGGGACACTTCTAAAAATGCATCATAAATTCTCAGGAATTATTTCTTCTGCATAAAATTTTCAAAAAGTATTTTTAAGTATTCGTTTCTTTTATATTCAATCGACGGTAGAACGCACTTTCGCTTGATAAGGTATCCTTTTTCAATTCCTACTATTAGTTCACACTCTCCCTATATATATTTATCTATATATCATGTTCAAATTTTCAATCGTTAATAAAATACTTTTTATTCATCCACTCAAGTTCAAATACATTTTTATAACTGGTAGTGGATGACACTTGATGTTAATACAGTTTTTTCAAATATTAATTCATTAATTATATTTAGTTAATTAATTTTAGCTTTATATGGGAGAAAGCATATGTCGCCTTGAGTCGTTTGGTTCGAATGTTTCTCAATAGATGGAGCTAGGTTTGACAGCTTCTATACCTAATATCCTTTGTTTTCTGGTATGTTCACGAAGGCGTCATTTTTTTCATGTATTTTTGTCTGAGGGTAATGTTGATTACTTTCTTTATCGCTTTTAAGCGTGTAGATCGCTGTCCTAAGTAGGAATTGACTTTAATTTTTTTTTATATTACTTGTTATTTTCAAGTCAGACTCGGAAAGTAGTTTTTGCAATGTGAAGAAGAAAAGGGTCAGTTTTTTCAATTATTTATCAATAATTTTATATGAATTTAACAAATACATGAGCAAATACAATTGTAAGAATAGGTGTACTTTGTGGAATTTTTTATTTTGATAGTGTTTTTTTGCATCTATTATTATTTTTTATTTTATTATTATTTTGCATCTATTATTCTGTTTTTCAGACAGAATTTTTGAAGCATTTTTACAGTTGATGTCAGAACATACAATATTAGTATAGAATAATTACTGAAAAAAAATCCAGTTGAGCATTACGAGGTTAATAAAAGTAGTTTTTGAAAGAACATTTTTATTAATGCAATAAGAACATGAAAAATTTAATTGTCTTCTACTTTTAGTCTTTGATTTATTATTTGACTTATTGTAGCACTTTGTCATAAATATTATAGAACTTTGTAATCAATTTGTTCTTATATTCTCTTCCAGGTGGCGCCACACGTTTGGAATGAAAATTTAACTAAATTCACTTATTAACTTATATTTAAGACCTGAAATTATTCAAATAGAATATCGTAATCAAGAACTCGCAAGTTCACAAATATTCAGCACTCTAGTTCATGAGAAAGTGAGTGAAAATCGATTACGAAATTTCATTTTAAAAAACATGAAACAAGTCAAGTTCAATAAAAGAGTGTAATAATTTTAAGTAACGGCAAGTAATAAAAACAAACTCTTATTAGTGTACTTAAGAGCAGAACTTTTTATTTGAAATTTGTTTGATTATTTAATCTTTAATGTTTTTTCCTCGAACCCACCGCCAGGCGGCGCCGTCCATAGGGAGTCGATATTTATTTTAATTAATGATTAACTGATAATTAAGTCCTGAAATATTAAAATAGTGTATTGTCATAGAGAACACATAAGTGTACAAAATTCCAAAGTTGTAATATATGAGGAAGTGAATTAAAAATTTTATTGCAAAATTTCTCCTATACAAACATGAAATAAATCAAGTTAATTTAAAATCCATTTTAACTAAATAAATTTCCATTTTATCTCGAACCCATCAGCAGGTGGAGCCATGCATACTGAGTCATTATTTATTTTACTTAATGATTAACTGATATTGAAGTCCTGAAAATATTAAAATAGTGCATTGTCATAGAGAACACACAAGTGTACAAATTTTCAAAGTTATAATACACGAGGAAGTGAGTGAAAAATTCTTTCTTTACAAACACGGAACAAGCCATGTTAAATGAATGTGTGTAAAAAAATCTCCCGTCCGGTCCTTTGAGAGCCGGAATTCTCTTCTCTGAAAGGGTTAACGAGCCACTTTGATCTCCGACACGCTCATCATTCGAATGATCCGCTCGCACTTTGCGCGGGAAAACGAAAGGTGCATTCCGGACACGTTCTAATTGGCTGATCGCTCACGTTCCACTGGCTGGCCGAATGACGATTCCCAGTGATTTAAATAAATATGCAACCCTCTGCCCCGGACTGAGCGAGAGATCTCGTTACGGGCTGAAATGTAGTTGTCTTTTGTTGCTTCCCGACTAGATGCGTGCTCGATTTTCAAAAAAGAATATTCGATTATTTACTTTCTCGCCAGAATTACGCCGTTCTTATATCTTTTGCGCTTGTGAAAGTAGGTTATATATTGTGTCAGGATAACTGTATTTGTGTCTGTGTTGTTGTGCATCGTGTAAACTGTGTCTATAACTGTTGTTTAATGAATATCTCTGTTCAATAGCTGATGTTCTTGTCACGTTGACTGAAAAAAGGTTAGTTATTTATAGAAATGTTTATGAACTTTGATTAATAGTGTTGTGAAGAGCTCTATGGAATCACAAGCAGTGACACAGAATATCGCCCCGTGTGGAACTTGTGTGATCCGATGTTAAGGCTATATCAGACGGGCAGCGTTGCCCCAGCGATTTCCGTGTACACTAGGCTAATGGCACTCGCGAAAGTATTCTCATCACGTGACCAGTTAGACAAGATGTCTGATATCGTGTTCTGTATTCAATCGGCTTAATAATGTACACGATAGTGACGGAAAACTGGCAGCAGCGAAAATTCAAACCAATCCTGTATGACTTAGACGCTGACGTAGTTCGCCTTCCAAGATAACAAAATCCTATCTGACTCGTTGTCTTAATGCGTCACGTGACGAGAAACCTTTGGAGAGTGGCATTACCATAGTGTACACGGAAATCGCTGACGCAACGCCGCCCGTCTGATACAGCCTTTGGAGGAATCACAATGAAAGTTCGATTTCTGCAAGACTTTCAATTGAGAGTCACTGGGTTAAACCATATTGTATATTGAAATCGCTGACGCAACGCCGCCCTCTGATACAGCCTTTGGAGGAATCACAATGAAAATTCGATTTCTGCAAGACTTCGAATTGAGAATCACTGGGTCAAAATTTGAACCGTTGTGACATTGAAATCGCTGACAGAATGCCGCCCGTCTGATACAGCCTCCAGTATAATCGCAATGAAAGTTCGATTTCTGCAAGAATTCGAATGGAGAATGGGTCAAAAATTGAGTATTGCAAGAGAAAACAACAATTTTGAAATTAGAAATTGCATAATGAAAATGCATTTTTATATGCAACTGCTTTAATAATAGTGAGTTACAGCATTATGAATAAATAAACAGCTTTTAATAATAATAAATAAATTAATAATAATCATCATTAAAAATTTTGAGTAAAAGTATCAATAAGTAAGTAAGAAATTTTAAAAAATAAGCACTTTTTATACAACAATTTTCCAAAATGTTCAAAATAAAAAATTTAATTTTTTTAAATAGTGACAAATTTTTAATCGATTTATTTATTATATGCGATCGATTTTGATTACATATTTGATTGAATACTTTGTAAACCGCTAAGTTTTAGCGTACGTGAAGGCCTTAAAAGTTATTCAATTATAATCATCGAAGACACAAACTACCATCGTATTTAAACTAACGAAACCAATTCAGAAATGAAAGCAATTTTTCTGTTTTGACGTCGAATTAACCAAAAAAAATTCGAAATTTAAAAAATTGCATTATTATGGTTATAGAAAATTAAAGAGAAGGGAAAAGTTGGAATTGGCTATAAATTCAAATTAGCCAACTTCCACTGTATTCGATAATTTTCTTTCTCGCAATAAATATTCTGTAATTATATAATTTCCTGTTTTACAGTTAGGCAACAGTAACTCGAATAATCGAGGGTAAAATTAGTTATAAATCTTCTAATAGTTTTCAAATTATAAAACGCAGGAACCTAAAAAGTATAAGAAATATAAAGTATTATAAAGGCAGTGGAACTTTCGAAAGTTTGAACCCTTTATTTACCGAATTAACTCAATATTATTTTGGCATCATTAGATAAGTTTTAATGCAGAATAACCCTAGTAAAGATTAAAAGACTTTTTTAATTAAATAAAATAATTTAAATAATTTGATTAATAAATAAAAAATTTAATATTTTCTTCATCTGCGTTCTACTGCTAGCTGTCGGAACTACATTCCTCGTGTTCACGTGAATACTGTCAGGAAAAACGGTCAAATTACGAAGTGTGATTAAAGTAGTACTTTTAAGTACCGTTGGAAAATAAACGGTTAAAACGCTTTCAGATGATAAGGACGACACCTGAGCTGGCAGCCCACCTCTCCAAACTTCCGCACCATACCAGCGAGAGGACTTTGGCCCCCTACGTATTATTTAGCGTGCAACACGCCTGCTTACACCGCGTGCCTTCAGTGGAATCTGATCTAGAACCTGGAATCCTCCAGATTCGAATTATATTATTTAAATACTCTTTAAAAGGCAATCAACTCTTTGATGGATTCGACTGAAAATTTGATGCAGATCTATAATTCTGATGGTAGAACCACATGGTAGATTTCATCTGCTAATCTCGTTGTATTTTTCATCTGCTAATCGCGTTGTCTTTTTCATCTGCTAATCTCGTTGTATTTTTCATCTGCTAATCGTTTGTATTTTTCATCTGCTAATCTCGTTGTATTTTTCATCTGCTAATCTCGTTGTATTTTTCATCTGCTAATCTCACGTGAATACTGTCAGGGAAAACGGCCAAATTGCCAAGATATTAGCGTGATTAAATTAGTACTTTTAAGTACCGTCGGGAAATAAAGGGTTAAATTCAAATTTGTCGGTAAATCGTATTATTTTTCTGGTCACCCATCCCCCTCCGTCACGAAAAATGCTTTAAATGAAGGGAAGAATTATATTTATGTTTTCCGAGACACTAAATGTACTTCTGAAAAGTTACAAATTCTAATTTTTTATACGGTCCTCCGGTACTAACAGTCATATTTAGTAAAATATTTTTCACACACCAACATTTTAAACAAAAAAAAGTTCCACTCTTCTGCCACTAAAACTGACCGATTTATGGAGCTATGAATTTCATAATTTTAAACAAATCAGCGGCCTTGTCTGGCACGTGTTACTCACTAATTGGTGGATGGTATTCGAGGCGGCTACTGAAATGGTGTAAAGTGGGGTAAGTCAGCTACTTTCAAAGCTCTATAACTCGGTCAGTTTTAGCGGCAGAAGAGTGGAACTTTTTTGTTTAATACGTTAGTGTGTGAAAAATATTTTATTAATTATGATTGGTAGGACCGGAAAACCGTATAAAAAATTAGAATTCGAATCTTTTTCAGAAATGTGTTTGAAGACTTAAAAAACATAAAATATAATTCTTCCCTTCATTTAAAGCATTTTTCCAATTGGAACAATATGTCTATCTTCCTAACGGTTTAGAAATTAGCTACTGGACCGCGATAAGTGTGGACACCCTGAATAATTGCGTATTTATCACTTTTAAAGCTAAATATAATGAGGAGAGGGAAAGAAAGTATATTTTGCCCAAGGCATCACTTACCCTCACTATAACTCTGAAAAGCAAGAATAAACCGAAAAAACTCCGAAGGATTTTTAGTAAGAATACAGTTAATTCCGATGCCAGCAGGAGAGTTGCAGGAACGTTTTTGTAAGATTGAGATTTTCTTTCTCCTCGCGATCTCAAGCCTTTCTATTTCTTCTCGAGCATTTCCATAAGCAAGAGGTGCATTTTAATGCGCGGAATCCATAACAAGATCGGGAAAGTAGAAAAACGTTCAGACCACCGAAACACGCACAAAAAGAAGAGGAAGAAGAGAAATTGTTTGTCCAAGACAGTGTTTTGAATACTTTAATTTCCCAGAGCTCAAATGTAAAATTATTCCTCAGTATTTCCTCCGGCGCGACTTCCGCTGCACTTTCTTCGTGGGTGGGAAGTTCGAGAGAACGCCACCCCCAACTCCAACACCATTCGAGGTCTCAATTTACAAGTCAAACATCTCTTTTTCCACCGAGGGGGATGTTGGAGGAACGAGGCAGTGTCCACAAAACAATAGGGAGGAAGCCGACCCCGAGGAAGAAAAGAAAAGACTTCTTTTCCAGTCCAGAGCTGGCTGTAAAAACGAAATTTCCCTGATTGAGTTTTGTTTGCAAAAAATCTTCTTTTTTCAGTGCTCGCCTCGCCGCCATTTTATGTAGATTTTTTGCCAGCTTTTTATCGGCCGCCTCTGATCTCTTTCGAGCGGGAGAAGTTGGAGTTCTCTTTTGTTCTTACCTTCATTACTGTGTCGGCGATGGGGGAAAATGTGTGGGTTGAGTTGTCTTTATGCAGCTTCGGAACAGTGTTTCTCGAAATTTCGAACAAATTGAGGAAACTGAACAGGAAGTAAGTTTTTCCCGCCGTGGTATTTTGCAATTTAAGGAGAGGAGAAAGTGAAAGGGAAGAATTTGAATGTCCTTCGCGTTATAAACCTCAAAGATGCATTGTTTGGAAGCTAAATCATAGTTTTAATTTCACTAACTTATAACTCCAGAGGAAGCGCCGCAGGCAAAAGGCATCGCATTAAAAATAAAGTTTGCTTTTTAAAAGATCGTCCATACTTTTCGTTGAAAAGGCAATCGAGCTTGTCTCAGACATGCTAGATAGTAAAGAAATAGTACTTTTTCAATAAAAGAGTCTTTAAATCCTTTAAGTGAAATATAGCATATTTTGAAAATCATAAAAATCTTTGAATTTGCGAATTTTGATTTACAGTCAATTCTTTATAATTCGAACTTGTTTAATTCGAAATTCTGGATACTTTCTCTGGAAATTACTTAATTCTGGAAATTTTTTCTCGGTCCCTATAATTCTGTATTAAAATAATGTTAAAAAATCGTGGATAATTCGAATTTTATTTTGAAATTTTCGTACGATTGCCCTTAAAATACTACGTTAAAAATTATTCCTGAGACTTTTCTCGGCTAAGGTGCATTATTTATTTGAACGGTCTTTCTAAGGAAAAGAAAAGCGAGGTTTGGAATGTTTCTAAGGGTTTATTTCCGAGGATTTTTCTGTCCACCCTCTATTGTTATCCTCTACCCCACGGCACTAACTATTGATTAGTCATCCAAAGCCTGTCTGCATTTTCAGATTGCTTTCACAGAAGCAATTGAAAATATCTGCCTTTCTTTAAAAGTAGTGAATAATTAAGCTAGTAAAAAAATGCTTGATTTAATGAAAAAAATGTAGCAGTATTCTTAGATAAAGTTTATGTGTTAAATCTTTAATCGTGGATTTAATCTTATTTATTTATCTCTTCGGTTTGAGAGAATATATGTAATTCGAAATTTTGGATACATTGAACTTTTTCTCTCGTCCCTTCATCTTCGAATTATCCATGTTTGACTGTATTTTTATACAAAGGTAATTATTTATGTTAAAATAATTACAACGGACTCTAGTCAACGCCTTCTCGTATGAAATGAATTCATGTAACTTGACGAAAAATTGAGAATACCACGATAAACGATTTCGCATTACGCGTAAGATAACCATAAACTAATGTATTACTCTGACCATCCTAGGCATGCGTATAATCTGAATGATCCGGCCGCCGCGACAATTAATCGGGCTCTTTGGCCTTCGCATAATAGCCTGTATTACGAGTGGTTCATTCGACGACCCCTCAGACAGAGGTATGACCTGTCATCGGCGGGTGGTATTTCAACTCCCACCATTACTATATCCCACCGGGAAGCGAGAGTCTGCTAACTTATACGGAAGGTTCTCATCCCCATTTGATATTTGTTCTTGGTTTTTGAAAACAAGTGTATGTACATATCTGTTATTAATATACTAACAATTAAGCTGACATTTTGAAAAAATTAACATCTCACTAGCAAGGAAAACTGATGTTATTATTGCAAATTCGTCAACAACTATCGTCGAAACTATTAGAGATTTATTTTTCTTATTACTAATAAAAAGAACCTGAAAAATCCCCACCGAAAAATCCGACAGATCAAAGCAAACGCTACTTGTATCGGTTTTGAAAAGAAATTCGAAAATTTCAAAGCACTTTTAACTTTAGATGATTCTGAAAATTCGCTTTAGCAAAAATAAAGAATTAGGGTTTATTTCAGATAGGCATTTTATACTTCCAGAATTAGTAGTTTAATTAATATTTATGTATTAATTTAGTTACGCTTTCATAATTTTTGGGTTGTTGTTGTGGTTTCCACACACGAATAGTCTGTATTAAATGCTTTGTTTTAAGATTGTATGAATATAAGTCTATTTAATGTAATTCATAAATTATTACTTTTGAGGATTGTATTTTTATTCTGTGTATTTGTTATTTTATTGCATTTATTATATTTTATTATTTATTTGTATTTGCTATTTTATAGCATTTTTGTATTTAAGTGTTTTATTGTATTTGTTATGTTTATACTGATTGTATTTGTTGAATGTTTATAGAAATGTATCACTTTTTCGTTGTGCTCTTCCCTGCCGACAGTTAAAACGCTCCATACTCAATCGGTTAGTGGGTCGGCGTGGGTAATAAATAAATAATCCGAAGTGGTAAGAGAAAGAAATTAGGTAAGGGCAACCAGAACGTATTGTATTTATACATTTCTCGCGTTACAGTCTGACACAAATATTTTATTATTGAGGCAGCATCAATTTAACTACGTCATGCTTTTACCACAAATTTAAACACACCTTGACATCCTCCATATAAAAATATTGGTAATATTCTACCCTCGACTTTCTCGCATACTCCCAAAAAATTGTATCACTTTGTGTTTAGGTTCGTCGTATGGCAAAAAGAATTTTCGTGAGGCTTCATAACTGATAACATCAGTAATAATGAGTCGTTGAATGAAAGAAACGACCAACAGAAAAATTTGGAGCCTTATATTGTATTTTATGAAAAAAAGAACATTTAAACCATTAATACTTAGCGTCCTGTTTTAAAGACGCTTCTAAAATGCGTCATAAACGCACAGGCATTATGTTTTCTACATTAGTTTTACAAATAAAAATGCCATTCATTTCTTTTTTATTCAGTCGATAATAACATGCATCAAATCTTCGGTTGCAAATGTAGCATTTTTATTTTAAGGTCAGACACGGAAATCCGTTTTTGCAATGTTAAGAAGTAAAAGGAAAGTTTGTTCAATCATTTATCAATTAATTGACTTGCATTTCACAAATATATCAGTACATACGCTAGTAAGAATGTTTTCTTTTGGGGATTTCATATAATATTAGATTTTGATAATTTTTTCGCTTTAACCTTCCAGCCGGCGCGCCTGCGCAAATTTTACGACGAACGGGATTTTTCAGAACCTAATTTCTTATTTGGAGTCAAAACTGTCTGAAAGTCATTTCTATTCCTTCTTGCGACCCCTCTCTTCAGGATTAAATGGGTTTATTCCAGTTTCAAGATGTTTTTATACTGTTTTATGCTTCTGTTGTAAATTTTATGCAGCGCGCCCGCTGTGTAACTTGAAAAATGTTTTCGCGGTTTAACGTTCCTGTTTGTTAATTATAAAACCAGAGCGGATTAGGGCGATTTAATATTTAATTTTACATTATTAAAGATATTTAATATGTAATAAGCCTACCAATACTCCACCAAGCCGAAGAATTTTTCTTGAAAAACTTAAAGTTCAGTCTTATGAAAAAATATCTCACTACTCCAGCCCAAAAAATCTGATCTTCGCCATATGCCTTACCATGTCTTTAAGCTTAAATTATATATCACAACCTGAAAAAGCAAGTGAACAGCGACCAGAATTGAGAAGAGCTCGTGGTTTTTGTTTGAAAGAAAGAAAACGATCTTCAAAATAAATGAAATGCAGTAAGTGCAATATATAGTGTACTTGTAAGCGTCACTCTCTAGCAAAAGTTCAATGTTTCATATGCAAAGATAAAGATTAGAAACTACGAAGAAAGCTTAGTTTGTATTATATTTTTTATTATATATTGCTTAATACCTTTTTTATAAAATAATATTATTAAATATCATTACTTTCTCTGATTTCAGTATAATTTTAGATTTTGCAAATAATGTTAAAATGAATTTTCACTCTTGATGAAAAGATTTGCTTTTCTGACGTGTCTCTTATTAGTATTATGAAATAATTTGGAGCTGCCACAGTAAAAATGAAGAAAATTATTGTGTCGTAAAAAGTACGACGCGCGCCCGCTCGTGTGAAATATTTTAGTGCGCCCTCTGGAAGGTTAAATGACTTTGCCTAAATAGGAAGGCTAGGCATAGAAGGGAAATAAAACATAAATTTCCATGCAGGGTTGTTTTAGTAATTTTTTAGTTGAATTCAGGACATGTGATATAAGTATCCGAAATATTATTGAAAAAATACGATTTGGGCATTACCCTCTAACTGCTTATCCCGCGATTTCTGTGGGTTGGAAGCAAGTCCATTTCCTGCAGCAACCTGGGATTTTCGGAAGCTGATGGGTTTACTTACTACGTTTGAAGCGTTGCATCATATTATACTAATAAAGCCCTGCATGTAAATAACAATTAAAATGGCTCAACCATATTTGAACATGTTTTCAAACGTAGCATCCAAATTGTAATTTTTAAAAAATCGTCAGTCAGAGGGTTAATGGGTTAAAAAAAAAGAAACACCAGGATAAAGTTTCGGAACTGTTTATTGTATTTTCAGAAAAGAACAAAATTTAATCTGAGGAATGAATTTCAATCAACTAAAAAAAATTATATCCTTGGTAAACTGATTTCTCAGTAGTACTTCTGAGAATTCATACGAAGCTCCGAGCTGAATATTTTTCAAAGTTTTTCAGGATTTTTACTTTTAACCGAACGGAAAATAATTATATGGCGTAAATCATTCCCTTCTTTTCAATATACAGAGATCAACGGATGGGATGCTATTTTAATTAGAAGCTATTCCATTTTTTAACAACAGAAACTCGGAAGGGGTGGAGCTGTCTGGGTGTTCGCGAAGGTGAGATAGACAAAACCCCTCGACGCACCCTACCAACAATTCCATTAGGGCACCAAGATGCCAAACATAAATAAACATGTCTGCGAGAGACCGCTTCGCTGAATGACAGACAAATAAATCCTGAAACCAGGACAAACGATTGTGTGTGATCTAGACGGAATTTTATTTGCTTTTTTTATGTACTTCTAGAAAAGCGAAACGGAAAAATACGTAAATAATTTAAGTACATTAAGTACCGTTCTTGACACGCCTTTTCTGATTTTGGAGGAAAAAGCTCAACTGGGTTACAAAAATGGGACCAAGGGATTATTTATTTATTTATTTATTTTTGTATTTTTCTATAATTTTTAGTTTTGAATGAAACCCCTAATCTGCATGATCTCCTTTCAAAAAATTGTGATCCACTGTACAAAGGGATCGATTCGCAATCAATTAAACACGTATTAAAATCCAGTCATGCAATATCAAATCTATAATAGAAAGTAATGACAGTTATTATTATATGCAATCAATACCATAACTGTATAGGCCATATATTCGGGACTAATATTATAGAGACAGTCGCAACTCTTATAACTCTCTGAAAATACTTCCCCTGATTTATATTCGTTATTGAAAAATAATTGTTTGTGCTCTAATAAAATATTTTTTACTATGATGAACGTCATATTGAGTAGTAAATTTTTAGTTTATTAGTTGTATACCCAGGGAGTTTATGAGTAGTAATTTTGAGTAGTTGATTCTTAGTTTTGAATGAAACCCCTAATTTACATGATTACCTTTCAAAGCAATTGTGATCCACTGTACAAAGTGGTCAATTCACAATTAATTAAACACGTATTAAAATCCAATCATGCAATATTAAATCTATAATAGAGAGTAATGACAGTTATTATTATATGCATTATATATCATAACTGTATAAGCCATATATTCGGGAATAATATTACAGAGAAAAACGCAACTCTTGTAACTCTCTGAAAATACTTCCCCTGATTTACATTCGTTATTGAAAAATAATTTTTTGCGCAGTAAAAAAACATTTCTTTCCTATGATGAATGTCAGTTTGAGATTAGACTTTTGAGTTAGTAATTGGTTGCAATTAAATATATTTCATTCGATCAGAATATCCTGTTCTTCAAACGTCGAAGGGGCACCAGAAAATAAATGATGTAACCAGAAAGTGGTTTTGTTGAAACCAACATGAAGAATTATTACTTCTTACCATATAAACTTCTCACTTATTTCCAGATACCTTATCAATATATTTAAATTCATTAATTACCTAGTGATTGAAATTTATACTTATAAAATAATGCATGGCTTTTTCATATGTTTTTTGTATCCCCATTATATATACGGATATGTTTTTAGCACTCTAAAATATACATAATCGTCGTTTTGATCTGCTTCTAGATGCGCAGCTGCAGAATGCGGAGTCAGTAAAAAAAATGTATGCACACCTTAATAGATGGAATTTATATTGTTTCCTAAGTGGAGTTGAATTATCGTTACGATATGTAGTATGGCGTTCTCATGAACAGTTCTCATGGACAATTTGATTATTGATGATTTGTTTTCGACATGGACAGGTTTAATGACATTTATTAGAATACATCTACTTCTCCTCGTGTTATTTTGTGTCAAATGTATTTATAAATGTGGTTAAATGTTAATATCACTAATTTTATATTATGTTATTTTTATATTATATTATTGTCTTTATATTATGTTGTTTGTTATATTATATTTCGTTCTAATTTTCGTGGGTTTCTTTGCATTAATATGTTATGTCATTTCTTCCATGACATTTCGGTGTCAAATATTCTTTGATAAAATATCTAAGATTTTTTTTCTTTTTTCTTTTCTTTTTTTTTATTCTTTGTTATTCCGAATAAAGTTTCATACATACCCAACCAACCAACAAGGAGCTGCTGCTCTGGCTTCGAGTTCGGGGGTATGCTGTGGTTTGTAAGTAAGTATAGCGTTTCGCCAACAGAGATCGCTACTGTCATGGCTCTAGCATGTGACACAGGTCTGATGTTTCAGGTATGGCTTTAGGCCCGGTGCACAAACCCGATTTGAGTCGGAGAAGTCATCAATGACAAAATTTCAGCGGAACTATCAGCGGCTTCAAATACAGTGATGTCACTTGGGTAGTGCACGCATACCTCCCGCGATGCTGCCGTGTCGGAAAAAAATGAGTGATACTTTTACTCAGAATTTTCCACCTGAGATCGGAGAAAAATCGAGACATGTGCGCACTACTCAATTCTCATCAATGTAATCGCTTCTCCGACATTTTGCAGCTAATAAATTAACCGATGAAAAATCGGATGTGCGCACCGGGCCATAGATACGTTTGCGACGTCGCCACGGAACTCTGTTGAACGTAAGACACGTATTAGATGTGCGAGTGTATGAAACATTCTGTAAGAGACTAAGAGAAAAATGTATCCGTGATTATTAAGAAGGACGATCTATATCGACGAAAGTTGTTCTGAGAATGGTTTAAGCATCTTTACAAATATTTTTCTCGTGCAGCTCCCAAAAAGCGCTTTATTTAGTTATAGAATTTGGCAAAACCTATAGCAATTGATGGATCACCTCATTTCACTTTCAAAATGTAGAAAAAAACGAGTGCGGTTTAGTTTGAGGCTTTTTTCAATGAATTAGACATAAATCCCTACGTGCTGTTAAATATTTTCGAAACAAGGAAAGAAGACCAAATCAACGTGCTAATGAATCCATTGAAGAAAATTCGGAAAGGCGTTCAGGAAGAAGGAGAAATGATTTGTTTGATCAGCGTGCTCGCCAGACTTAAAATACAGTATGGTTGCCAAAATGGAATTTCTTTTGGGCGATTATTCTTGAAACATGATGTGTGCGGTTGACGAGCATGAGCGAGCAAAGGAAAAAGCCCCTTAGTTTTAAATATAGCACATTATACCGCATTATTGTTACTATATATCTATAATTATATATCTATAATTCTCAATATTAATATTTTTCATTCAAGCATAAAAACAAAAAAGAAAAATTGTAAGTAAAAAAATCTAGTTCAAAAGAATGTACTACTAGAACTAGAACACCATCTCATATCCCCGTACCTGAAACCATTACGGCTCTGATGAGCATGTATTACTCGAATTTTTTTCTGTAATCCATAAAGATCCTCTACACCCATCCAAAATGCAAACCGGAGATCTTGATCTCTGGAGTCAGGTGTGTGTATCGTAGCGTAAAGTAAAGTATTAATATTCAATCAATATTTTTCTTTTGTCAAAGTGTGTGTTCATTTTTTGAATCTACCTAATACTATGCAGTATAATTTATATCATCTAATTGTTTTTTGTCAATTAATTGTATTTGAAAATAAATTAGCTTATCAAATTATTAATCATTTAGCAAGAGAGAAAGTATTTCCAAAGTTCGTTTTTTTATCAAAAATATATACAAGAATGGGTAATGAGACTCACATGAAGTTTCACATCCTCGGAGACATTGTGTCTCACCAGTCATCTGTCAAACATTTCGGATTATATTAAAATCTCATCCTTCAAGATTCATTTCCAAACCTGACTGCCCTTATCTGCGCCTCTTTCATTTACATGAAGAATGGGAGCGCAACATTCGAGCCGACCACCCCTCTGCAGCCGCGACGTTCCACTCGACGAACCGTAAAATGGAACAGCAGCGCTCAATTGGCTTCACAATTTATGGAACTCCCCGTGACAGCTTTCCACCTGTGCCCGTCTCCTTATTAAATCACGGGCGTTAATCCCGACGGACTGCCATCATTCGAATTCTGCTTTGCTGGACCGCCCCTTCCACCACCCCGCCGATGTTCGTTAGCGCGAATTTTCGCCCTCGTTGCACCCCTTCGAAGGTGCCTTCGAAATTTATGGGCAGATGTAATTGAATTACTATTCGCGCAAGTTGGCGACAACGCGAGCAGGGAGGACCGGAAGAGGTCTTAATTCGGAGTCGAATCATTTGGAGGATTTGAACTAAATCATGTTTGTTCGAGGTCTTGTTTGACGCTGAATGTTCTCGGGTATCAAATTTAAATGGGAACCTCTCCAAACTCGGAAAGGAACATAGGTGATGCCGTTTTTGGTACTTTCGTCCAAAGTTTGGAAATTTAAAAATTCTTGTTAGTATTCCTGTAAAAGACATTAACCCTCTTTTACACAAGTTTCTGAAGCCGCGGTGGCCTAGTAAGGTGACGGCCTCGGAGCCGGAATGTTACAAGTTCCAAATCCGATTCCACTGAAGATCCGTCGTGTATTGGGTCTGTTGCACGTTAAATCATACGTAGGGGCTCAAACGTCTTCCCG
This sequence comes from Araneus ventricosus, assembly GCA_013235015.1. Taxonomy (NCBI): domain Eukaryota; kingdom Metazoa; phylum Arthropoda; class Arachnida; order Araneae; family Araneidae; genus Araneus; species Araneus ventricosus. The sequence continues at coordinate 45,448 of BGPR01004344.1, read as the reverse complement.
CTGGTTTGATGCAAAAAATATCCACATTGGCCAGGCCTACCCAAGAAGGGTGTAAGGCCCGGAGAGGACCAGTGGGTAGAGAGCCGTCCCGCCAGCATGTGGAGGATGGGATTTATTAGATACAATAATAAGATATGTAACCGCACTGGTTTCCGAGCACGCCACCTAGCGGCCGTTGAAGGAGACGGCCAGTCCATGTTCTGGATTCGACGATGAAGCGTAGATGCCCACGGCGACCCAGCCTACCTAAAATGGTTTAAAGCAAAAAGGGCCGCCGGGGAGAAAGGGCAACCCAAAAACACGCTAAGGAACAGCGGGCCCCGGCCCAACGGACATGATTTATTAAAAGTCAAATCAAAAAGTTACAGGCATTGCCCGTAACAAGGGCAGTAATTAATTACATAAAATATTTTGACACACATAAAAAGGTGCAGGACACAACAGAACAAAACGCGAAAGATAATACAAACTACGCCCAAGGGCGGTGATGATTGACATGATTGAATATTTACAAAGCTGAAAAAAATAAAATCAATTGTGAAGTTAAAAAGTATTAATGTGTATAAATTTCTTTTCAGACACCGGTGGAGGATTCACTACAAGAGCACCGGGGCACAGGATCAAGATGGTAAACAGAGGCCCATTTTTCTATTTAGTACACAATACACACACTACACCATACACAACTAAACCAACCCGTCTCGGAAATTGGCCACGACGATGAAGCGTGGTGTTCTCCCCCGAGTGATTGTATATTTTATATGTCCCGAAGTGTTTTGCCCTTAATTATTTGTCCCTGTATGTTGTGTCCTTTGGTGTTTGATTAAAAGTGTTTAAATGAATCAAGCCCCTTTCTTTGAACGTCTACTGTTATCCCTAACAGGGATTAAATTATGGCGCCCAAATGATTACATATATAGGTATTTCCTGTACAGGGGAAGTACTTTTAAATACATGAGAGTTGGGAGTATATACATGGTTCGACCCGCCTTTAAAATGGCGAGGTCCGTCCCAAAATAGCCCTATTGTTGCTTCAAAACGGGTCGTTAATATAACTAAATTAAACTAAATACCTAAGTCGCATTTTTTCTATAATATTTTGTATACAAATATTACATGCCCTGAAATCAAGTGGAAAAATACTGAAAAAAACTTCTGAAACATTTATTTCTTATAGCTCTTCTAAGCCTATTGCTCCTATTAAGACAAAGTCCTATTAATCTAAAAAAACCTATGAAAATCTTAAATTACGTGAAACTCCATAAAAAACCGTATTCTTACAAATGTATTTACTGAAATGTTTGTTTAGGGATTTTCACACAATTTCGATAAATGAAGTTTTAATCTCTAATAGTAAAGATATTCTTTTAAGAAAATCAGAATAATTTATTAAAATAGCATTTATTACTAATTAAAGAGTATATATAGTTATTAACAAATAATTTAATAAGAACTGGATGTCTAAAAAAATTATATTATAAACAAACCTAATGCGCGACTTTCGTCAAAGTTCTTAATAGAAATTATTTCAAAGTCACGATGCGAGAATATTGTCCCGTGTTCCTACGAACGAAAAAAAAGTTCAAGTCCTCAGTCCCGTGTTCCATTCCGAAAAAGATTTAATGTCCCAGACAAGGATGCCTTCGTTAATAAGATAAGTACCAAAATTTTTTTTCCCTTTAAATTTAGTTATAAAACAGATGTAAATATTTCAATTGCATCATATTTGTTTTCCACAAGGAGCAATTAAATTTGGTGTTAATACTTTAGAATGAAAGCTTCATCTTTTCCTACAATTTCGATTCTAATCCGGTAATTTTAATCCTAAACAAGTTAAAAATTTCGTAATCATAAAGACCAACTGGCTTCGAAAACGGTTGAGTTCAGTAACCTGCAAAAATACTTCGGGAGTTTCCCTCTGTGCTACAGACAAAATTTATAGGGTGTTCACAAAATCTTGCCCTAATTATAAAAATAACTGATATAATAGCCCAGATCTGTCTCTGACTGATCCTGTAGCTCTCTGACGTCACCAACAATAAAATTCGCGCCATAGCACTTCGAAACGTTAAGCAGCATTATTTCATTGTTAGAGCACCTAAATATCAGTCATTTTAAATTTTTAAAAGTAATTGTCGATCTAATTTCAAATTTAATAGCTCTAAATTAGTGAAATAAAATTTGCTATCGATTGATATAAAATTTATTTCGCTATGATCAATAGTTCCCGAGATATTCTAAATTATATTAATCCTATATTTCAAATTAATTCCCGTTTTTTAATAGAAAGTAGTAAATCACGTCAGTGGTATATCACGCGCGTGATATAGTTTGAACGCCATGATGCATCTGATTATGTATTGCAATTGTGATGATATAATTTGATAATATTTTTGGCAACGATTGACAAGCAGAGAAGTGCTTTGTAAGAAGTGTAAATAATATGTAAATAAAACAAAATTTCCTGTCATAAAGCATATGTTTGTTTTATTTGTTTTCAATCATTGTTAAACATTTCTCTAGCATATATATCTATATAAACACATCAAATTTGACGGGAAATCTCTCGAATGAGAAGGCAATTTGCACCCTTCATGGCATGACGGGTGATTTTGCAGTTCATTAATAATGAATTTTGAATGTATTGTTGTTATTTTGGTATCATAGATAGTTCACTCTTAACAGTTTTTTGTGCAATAAAAAGTTTTGTTCTATTACACAAATAAAGCTGTTAAAATGTTAATACGGAGAGTACTTGCGAATGTAATTATGGCACACGGAATTAAATATTATGACGGTCCATTCAACCTTATTATCCTTATAGTCCATTATTATTCTTACGTTCAAAAGGAGGAATAAACGAAATCGCTTGATTACTACTGTTGCAAAGATGTAATGTCGCTTTCCTGCCTCGCTAGTCTTATAGTTGGGGAGGGAGTTTTACAGGGGTAAATATGGAGTGACGGGCATCGGCCTTTGAGGTACCCCTGACCTTGGTGACAAATTTGACGACCTTGGCGACAAATAGATGATTCCAGAAAATGCGACCCTTTTCTCGATATCCCTATCAGGAAAGGGAATACGCTTGAATATACGAGAAAACTCCATGTGACGTCACGGCCTGTCGGAATAAGTATATAAGGGCCGCGCTTGGATCAGAGAGGTGTGTGTTGATTCAGTGGAACGACTTTGCAGTTTCGTCCGCAGTGCGAGCTAGAAAGCTCTATTGAAATTGCAATTATTGTCGTTACTAATGATTTGCTGACTGTTTGTGTTGCTAAATATCAAAGTGCTGAACTGTTATTACCTGTGAATTGTTGTCTGCTTACGTCGCTAATCTGTACAGGATCCATTGTTTCCTGTCACCTGTGCTACGTGTTTTCCTGCACATTTGTGAATAAACCTTCATTCTCCATTATCCTGCTTGTCGGGCTGTTCACACCATACACCCACAGAAAGACTTTTGTAACACTACTCTCTTTTGGGACAATATCAAGGGCAGAGTCTTTGCCACACCAGTTGCTGACGTTGAAGAACCGAAGGCTAGGATAAAAGAGGCTGTGTATACCGTTACAGACTACATGTTGTAGAACACTTGGCGAGAACTAGAATACCGTTTTGATATTCTCCGATCTACCAAGTGAGCACACTTTGAAATCTACTAAAGTGCGTGGTCTTATTAAAAACTTTATTACAGTACTTACAACGCTTCCACAAATAATTATAATAGTTTTCGCACAATAATTTTTTGATAATCAGTGCAAAACATTGTGGTTTCCATTGTATAACTAATGAAACTTTTAGTGCCAACAAACACATACACACCATACTTTTAGCATCTTAGTATTTGTTGAACTGCTCTCTTCTTCTTTACCTCACTTTCTACCATCTTTTTCATCAAACCCGAAAGTACAGGGAATTTTAACAAAAATTTTACACTTCAGAAACCTGTGTCGGAAACTCGAACAAGTGCAGGTGGGTGACAGATTATTGTGAACATGTTTGGATTAGCACATTTTTTCGAATACCTTTCGAAAGGCTGAATGGATTTTCCTTGGAGTTCGACCATGTAAAGAAAAGGCCTGAACTCAAATTTACCATTGAAGATTCGGTCACTAGCACATTTAAGGAACCGACCAGAAATTGATGAGGACGAAAGGGGATTTTGGCTCTCCCAGCTTCACAGAAAGCTGATAAAAATTTGAAACTTTCACATTAACGGTTTTATTTGATGTGCGCAATATATATACATGCAATTTCGCAAAAATATCAGAAATATTCGGGAAGATATAATCGCACTATTCCTGCGTATTAATTAAACGACGTATTAATGAGAAACGTATAAACGATGTTTTACTCTAGTTATAGATCTGTATCAAAATTTGCATCCTTATGGTCACAAGGGAGGCGTTTTGTAAGTGATTTTAAAGCCAAAATCACAGATTCGAATTGAATTTCGTAAGAAATCCGTAAAAGGAGAATCTGTCTGTCCGTCGGTCTTTGGGCATTCACGCTCTATGACTCAGAAATGTAACGAGCTAAACAGTTGAAATTTGGCATATGGTTTTTCCACCAGAATTGTTGATCTGGATCAGATTTTTGAGGAAAACAGTGGTTCGACTTGGTTCATTCACGTGCATGTGAACGCGATAGATCAGAAACGCAATAAGCTAGATAATTTAAATTTGTTGTGTAGTCTTGAAAAACCAAGATTGTTAATCTTAATCAAATATTTCACCCAAACCGTCGAAAGGAAGGAGTCCAAAATGCATATTCGGTTTTTTTTCCATATACTACGAAGCAATCCTCCCACCAGTCATAGTACACACCTCCTTCGGGGGGGTCACGACGTGGCCAGGTGTCTGGTTACTAGGACTACTTCCTCAGTAAACAAACTATTACAGCGGCTGTCATTCAAATGCCCCGTATACATAGGCAGGCCGAGGGTAGCTCCATTTTCGGCTATACTACGAAGCAACCCTCATCTGGTGGGCACCACGAATACGTGGATGAGAAGTTGCCGGTTAAGTAGGCGGGATCTCACTTCCCTGGTGGACGTAGTGATGGTGGAGTTGAGTTGCCCCTCACCGATGACGATAGTACCTCTTTCGGGAGGGGCCGAGCCGTGGCCGGGTGATGGCGGTTAGGACTCCAGCCTCAAGGCGATTGGTCTTCAACTTACCCCGGATGCCGAAGCAGTAGAATTTCTGTTGTGGTTATACTACGAAGAGCAAAATAATTCATGCTGACATTATAAACGAGAAAGGCTACGGGAGATGACTCCCTTCAATCCCACTTTACAAAGAAAACATGTTGACCAAAATTGTTTCTATCCTCCGTACATCCTATGGATTGCCAAAAGCTTCTTAACTTTTTATATTTAATTTTAACACATTAATGCCAGGCACCTTTTAGGGGCACTTCTAAGAAATGCGTCATAAATTCAGAGCAATTATTTTTAAAAATAAATTTTACTTTAAGAACTTTTAATTGTTCGTTTGATTTATAATCAGTCCATGGTAGCACGTATCAAGAGTTTGGTTGGTAATACAGCCTTTTCATCTTCAAGTCAAACTCGGAAAGTAGTTTTTTGCAATGTGAAGAAGAAAAGGGTAAGATTATTCAATTATTTATCAAATAATTTATTTGCATTGAACAAATACATCAGTAGATACAATCGTAAGAAAATTTTTTTCTAGGAATTTCTCATAATTTTTTATCTTGATTCATTTCTCTGCATTATAGGGCTTTATTATATGGGGACGATTGGCTTATTAGGCCAGCAAACCATAAATTTTTCAGACTGATTTTTTTAGTATTTTTCCATTTGATTTAAGGACATGTATTATTTGTACACAAAATATTATTGAAAAAATGCTTGTAACTTGGGCATTGGTGGGTTAATGTCTTTTATAGGAATACTAACAAGAATTTTAAACTTCCAAACCTTTTACGAAAATACCAAAAACGGCATCACCTATGTTCCTTTCCGAGTTTGGAGAGGTTCCCATTTAAATTTGATCCCCCAAGAACATTCAGCGTCAAACACGACCTCGAACAAACATGATTTAGTTCAAATCCTCCAAACGGCCCGACTCCGAATTAAGACCTCTTCCGGTCCTTCCTGCTCGCGTTGTCGCCAACTTGCGCGAATAGTAATTCAATTACATCTGCCCATAAATTTCGAAGGCACCTCCGGAGGGGTGCAACGAGGGCGAAAATTCGCGCGAACGAACATCGGCGGGGTGGTGGAAGGGCGGGCCAGCAAAGCAGAATTCGAATGATGGCCGTCCGGCGGGATTAACGCCCGTGATTTAATAAGGAGACGGACACAGGTGGAAAGCTGTCACGAGGAGTTCCATAAATTGTGAAGCCAATTGAGCGCTGCTGTTCCATTTTACGGTTCGTCGAGTGGAACTTCGCGGCTGCAGAGGGGTGGTCGGCTCGAACGGCGCGCTTCCATTCTTCATGTAAATGAAAGAGGCGCAGATAAGTGCAGTCAGCTGTGGAAATGAATCTTGAAGGATGAGATTTTAATATAATCCGAAATGTTTGAAAGATCACTGTTCTAGACACAATGTCTCCGAGGAGGTGAAACTTCATGTGAGTCTCATTACCCATTCTTGTATATTTTCTGACAAAATTGAGACAATTTTGGAAAAAAATATGTCTGGATAAATGATTAATAATTTTCTAACCTAATTTATTTTCAAATACTATTAATTTACGGAAAACAATTCGCTGATATAAATTAGACTGCATAGTATTCCGTAAACTGAAAAATATACACACACTTTGACGAAAGAAAAATCTTGATAGTGCATTAATACTGAGGAATATAGATTCAACACAAACATTATTCAGAATGATGCGTTTTAATAAAAACTAAGGGTGCTCTGCTCCCTGATGGCTCATGCTCGCCAACCCCAGACCTCACATTTGACGAATAATAGCAGAAAAGTGACCACACTGTATTTTAAGACTAGCCAGCACGCAGATCGAACGACTCATTTCTCCTTCTTCCTGAACGCCTTTCGTAATTTTCTTCAATGGATTCATTAGCACGTTGATTTCGTCTTCTTTCCTTGTTTCGAAAATATTTAACAGCACGGTTGAGATTTATGTCTAATTCATTGGAAAAAGCTTGAAACTAAATCTCACTAGTTTTTTCACATTTGGAATGTGAAATAAGGTGATCCATCAATTTCTATAGATGTTGCCATATTATATAACTAATCAACGCGTTTTTTGGAGCTGCACGAGAAAAATATTTATAAAAATGCTCAAACCATTCCAAAAACAACATTCGGCAATATAGATCGTCCTCCATTAATAATCATAGGTACATTTTTCTCTTAGCTGCTTACAGAATGTTTCGTACACTCGCACATCGAATACGTGTCTCATGTGCAACAGAGTTCCGTGGCGACGTCGCAAACTTATCTAAGGCCCGGCGCACACACCCGATTTTTCATCGGTTAAGTCATTAGCGGCAAAATGTCGGAGAAGCGATTTCATTGATAGCAATTGAGTAGTGCGCGCATGTCTCGATTTTTCTCCGATCTCAGGAGGAAAATTCTGAGTAAAAGTATCGCTCATTTTTCCCCCGACACGGCAACATTGCGGGAGGTATGCGTGCACTATCCAAGTGCCATCACTGTATTTCAAGCCGCTGATTCTTTCCCCTACATTTTGTCATTTATGACTAGTCCGATTCTAGTCCGGTATGTGCACCGGGACTAAAGGCATATCTGAAAGAGCAGACCTGCGTCACATGTTACAGAAATGACAGTAGCGACATCTGTTGGGAAAACGCCTTACTTACTCACACACCAGAGCATACCCCGAACTCGGAGCCAGAGAGGCTCCCTGCTTTTTGGGTGGGTATGCATGAAACTTTATTCAGAATAAGAAAGAAGATAAAAAAGAAGAGGAAAAAATTTTAAAAACTTAGATATTTTAACAAAGAACATTTTACACCGAAATATCACAGAAGAAATGACATAACATATTAAGACAATGAAACCCACGAAAATTACAACGAAATATGATATAAGACAGCAAACAACATAATATAAACAAACAGTATAATATAAAATTAGCGATATTAACATTTAACCACATTTATAAATACATTTGAGACAAAATAACAAGAGGAGGAGAAGATACATTCCAATAAATGTCATTAAACCTGTCCATGTCGAAAACAAATCATCAATACATCAATCCGTGAGAACAGTTCATCAAAACGTCATACTACATATCGTAACTATAATTCAATTCCACTTCGGAAACTATATATAGATTCCATCCACTAAGGTGCGCATATATTTTTTTACTGACTCCATATTCTGAAGCTACGCATCAAGAAGCAGATCAAAACGACGATGGTGTAAATTTTAGATTGATAAAAACATATTCATATATGTAATGCGGATACAAAAAACATATAAAAATCCATGCATTATATTAGAAGTTATAAATTTCAATCACTATTTAATTAATTTATTTAAACACATTGATTCGGTATCTGGAAATAATTACGAATTTCATATAGAATAGTAAAGTGGTCATGTTGATCATCATCATGTAACTCATCATGTTGATTTCAAAAGAACCACTTTCCAGCTATATGATTTATTTTCCGGTGTACCGTCGACACTTGAAGAACAGGATATTCTAATCAAATTAAATACATTTAGTAGCAACTAGTCAACAACTCAAAAGTTTAATCTAAAACTGACGTTCATTATAGGAAAAAAATGTTTTTTAGCGCAGAAAAAATTATTTCTCAATAAAGTATGTAAATCAGGGGAAGTATTTTCAGAGAGTTAAAAGAGTTGCGTTTGTCTTTATAATATTATTCCCGAATATATGGCCTATAAAGTTATGTTATTGACTGCATATAATAATAACTGACATTGCTCTCTATTATAGATTTAATATTGCATGATCGGGTTTTAACCCAAGCCTAATCATGTTATTAATTATCCTTTTAAATGTGGGCATGCAGATACTTTTGAGGGTACTAAAAATTAAAAAATGCAAAAAAATATTCCTTCCGTCCAACTTTTGTTGCCCAATTTGCCTGTTTCCTCTACAATAAGAAAAGGTGTTCCAATTAGGGTAACAAGTGTGCTTCATTTATTTATGCATTTTTCCTTTTCGTTCTTCTGCCTGAAATAAAAAAGAGGGAACGAAATTTCGTTTAGATCACAAAAAATTTTTTTGTCCTGCTTTCAGGATTCAATTTTCGGTCATTCAGTAAAACGATTCCTCGCAGACATGTTTATTTATGTCTAGCATCTTTGTGCCCTAATGGAATTGCCGGAAGGGTGCCAGAAGGTCTTTTGTCTACTTCACCTTCGCGAACACCCAAACAGCTCCTCCCCTTCCGAGTTTCTGTTGTTCCGAAATGGAATTGTTCCGAAGGAAAACAGCATCCCGATCCTTCATCTCCGTATATTGAAAAGAAGATTTCCGTTCGGTTAAAACTAAAAACCCTGATAAACTTTGAAAAATATTCAGCTCGGAGCTTGGTATGAATTCTGAGAAGTACTACTGAGAAATCAGTTTACAAAGGATCTGAATTTTTTTTAGTTAATTGAAATTCATTCTTCGGATTAAATTTTGTTCGTTTCTGAAAATACAATGAACAGTTCTGAAACTTTATCCTGGTGGGTTTTTTTATTTTTAACCCATTAACCCTCTAACTCCCGATTTTTTAAAAATTACAATTTGGATGCTACGTTTGAAAACACGTTCAAATACCGTTGAACCAAACGAATTGTTATTTAAATGCAAGGCTTTATTAGTATGATATAATTCAACGTTCTAAAAGTACTAAGTAAACCCATCAGCTTGCGAAAATCGCAGGTTGCTGCAGGAAATGGACTTGCTTCCAACCCGCGGAAATCGCGGGATAAGCAGTCAGAGGGTAATGCCCAAATCGTATTTTTTCAATAATATTTTGTAAACTTATATCACAAGTCCTGAAATCAACTAAGAAATTACTAAAACAACCCTGCATGGAAATTTATACTTTAATGCCTTTCTATGCCTAGCCTTCCTATTTAGGCAAAGTCCTATTAATGCAAAAAAATTATCAAAATCTAAAATTATATGAAATCTCAAAATGGAAACATATTCTTACTAGCGTATTTCCTGATATATTTGTTAAGTGGAAGTCAATTAATTGATGAATGATTGAACAAACTTTCCATTTGCTTCTTAACATTGCAAAAACGGCTTTCCGTGTCTGAGTTTAAAATAAAAATGCTACATTTGCAACAAAAGGCTTGATGCACGTTATTATCGACTGAATAAAAAAGAAACGAATGCTTAAAAATATTTTTGTAAAACTTGTGTTGAAAAAATAATTCCTGGGAATTTATGTGAGTCCATTTTTAGAAGTGTCCTACAAAACGGGAAGTTAGGTATTAATGGGATAAATGCTTTTTTCTTTTTTATACAAACATAATAAAAGGCTCAAAAATTTTCTGCTCGTCGTTTCTTTCATTTAATGACTCATTTTTACTGATGTTGTCAGCTATAAAGCTTCGCGAAAATGTTGCCAAGTTACCCCGCAATATTAAGACAATTTAGTCACCTGTTTTGCTTTACACAGCGTATAAAGCGAAGGTATTGTAAGCGTCAAACAATTCGACCCCCAGATTTTTGAGAATCTCCAACTTTCAAACCTCCCTGAGCCTTTTTGACGTAGATTTACGTCTCTCCATAGTGGTCTAATGGTGTGTCGGGAAAGGAAAACATTATGACGCTTTTCGTGGTTTTTTTAAACACTTATAGCTCCGCAACCAAATTACATAGAAAGTTGGGTTTAGTTTCATTTAACAGAGACTGGTTGGGATTGAAGATTGCAAAAATAATTTCAGAATTTAGTATTACGGTTTAATCGCAGTCTAGCTGTGAAGTTGGAAAAAATCGCGAAAAATTTTGATGACGTCACAGCGACCGATGCTCGCTCACGTAGATTAAAGCAATTCAATCATTTATCTGCGATTCACGCGAAATATTACTCAAGAATTGTTGAATTACGTTGTGGTAAAGTTAAACGCTTATAGCTCCGCAACCAAATGACATAGAGAGTAGGTTTTTCTTTTCATTTAACAAAGAAAGGTAGACATTGAAGATTGCAAAAATAATTTTAGAATTTGTAATTACGGTTTAGTCACAGTGCAGTTGCAAAGTTGGTGAAAATCACGAAGAATTTTAATAGATAGAGTCACATAATCAAACTAGACTAATAATCACTCTTGCTTATAGAGGTAATAGTCACATAGAGCTACTTTAGTCACAGAAAGTCACAGTTTAGTAAGGTAAGTAAGTCTGCGCCCCTCAATCGCAACCGCCGTCACGCTGAGACAGCCCCCCGTCGATTATTTAAAATTCTGTTTCATAAGGGTGGTCATTTTAATAGTTTCAGTGTTTGGTGAGAGTTTCCCTGAGTTTTTTTAAACCGTTTTTGAACCCATGCCTGTGAACTTGATAACTCAAAAACACATATAGATGCATCGATGAAATTTGATATGCAGTCTTTCATCCAAATCCATGGATCTGTAATGAGTTTTGAACGAAATCTGTGAAATGGAAAGCCATCCGTCTGTGTCCATGCAAGTACTTTGACTTAGAAATGCAACCAGCTAGGTGAATGAAACCTAGAATATGGTTTTATCGCCAGAATTGTTCATATGGATCAGATTTCGGATGAAAGCTTTCAACTGGTTAATTGTATGTCTCCGATCGTTCATGTGTATGTGAACGCAGTAGCTCAGAAACGCAACATGCTACATAGATGGAATTTGGTGATGAGTCTTCAAAAGCGAAAATTGTAAATCTGTATCGAATGCTTCAGCCAATAGGTCAACGGGAAGAGATCTAAAATGCATCTTCGATTCTTTTTGCCATGCGACGAAGCTAAACGCAAAATGCTGCAAATTTAGGGAGTGTGCGAGAAATTCGAGGGAACAACACTCCCGCTGTTTTCATATGAAAGCTATCAAGGTGTGTGTTAAGTTTGTAGTAAAATTATGACCTAGTTAAATTGATGCTGTTGCAGTAATTAAATATTTGTGACAGACTGTAACGCGAGAAAAATATAAATACAATGCGCTCTGGTAGTCCATACCTAATTTCTCTCTCTTACAACTTCAGATTATTTATTTACTTATTTATTACCCACGCATCCCCACTCACCGATAGAGTATGGAGCGTTTTAACGGTCGGCGTGGAAAAGCAGAAAGAAAAAGTAATACATTGTATAAGCATTCAACAAATACAATCAGTATAAACATAACAAACACAATAAAACACATAATAAAAATACAATTAAATAGCAAATAAAAATGAATAATAAAATACAATAAAATAACAAATACAGAATAAAAATACGATCCTCAAAAGTAATAATATATGCAATGCATTAAATACACTTATATTCACACAATCTTAAAACAAAGCATTAAATACGGACTGTTCATCTGGGGGAACCACAACAACAACCAAAAAATTATGAAAGCGTAACTAAATTAATACACAAATGTTAATTTAAACTACAGAATCTGGAAGTATAAAATCCCTATCTGAAATAAACCTTAATTGGTTATTTTTGCTAAAGCGAATTTTAAGAATCATCTAAAGATAAAAGTGTTTTGAAATTTTCTAATTTCTTTTCAAAACCAATACAATTAGCGTTTGCTTTGATCTGTCGAGTACTTCGGTGGAAATTTTTCAGTTATTTTTTGAAATTAGTAATAAGAAAAATAAATCTCTAATCGTTTGGACGATAGTTGTTGACGAATTTGCAATAATATCATCTACTTTCCTTGCTAGTGCGATGTTAATTTTTTCAATAATGTTAGCCTAATTGTTCGTATATTAATAACAAGTATGTGCATACACTTGTTTTTTAAAACCAAAAACAAATATGAAGAAGTTCAATATATCTTGAGCGTAATTCCCACTCCAGGGGGCATCTCCAAAATGCTGATGAGAACCTGTCGTATAGTAAGCAGAGTCTCGCTTCCCGGAGGGATATATTAATTGTGGGGGTTGAATTATCCCCCGCCGATGACATATCGTACCTCTGTCTGAGAGGTCGTCGCATGAATCGCACGTAATAAAGGCTACTATGCGTGGGCTGAAGTGCTCGATTACTTGTCGCGGCGGCCGGATCATTCAGGTTATACGCGTGCCTAGGCTGGTCAGATTAATACATTAGTTTATAGTTATCTTACTCCTAATGCGAAATTGTTTATCGCGGTATTTTCAATTTTTCTTCGAGTTACACTAATTCACGTTATACGAGAAGGCATTGTATGAGAGTCCATTGTAATTATTTTAGCATAAATAATTACCTTTATATAAAAATACAGTCAAACATGGATAATTCAAAGTTCGAAGTATCCAAAAATTCGAATTGCATATATTCTGTCAAACCAAAGAGATAAATAAAAATGATTAACTCCACGATCAAAGATTTAACACATAAACTTTCTCTAAGAACACTGCTACATTTTTTCATTAAATCCAACATTTGTTTACTAGTTTAATTATTCATCACTTTTAAAGAAAGGCAGATATGTTTAATTGCTTCTGTGAATGCAATCTGAAAATGCAGACAGGCTTTGAATGACCAATCAATACTGAATGCTGTAGGGAGGGGAGAGGGTAACATTAGAGGGTGGACAGAAAAATTCTCGGAAATCAACCCATAGTGACATTCCAACCCTCGCTTTTTTTCCTTAGAAAGACCGTTAAACTAAATAATGCACCTTAGCTGTGAAAAGTCTCAGTAACAATTTTTACCGCAATGTTTTAAGGGCAATCGTACGAAAAATTCGAATCATCCAAAATAAAATTCAAATTATCCACGATTTCTTAACATTATTTCAATATAGAATTCTAGAGACTGAGGAAAAATTTCGAATAATACAGAATTTCGAATTAAACAGGTTCGAATTATCCAGAATTGACTGTAAATCAAAATTCGCACATTCAAAGATTAGATATTTTTATGATTCTCAAAATATACCATATTTCAATTAAAGGATTTAAAGATTCTTTTATTGAAAAAGTACTATTTCTTTGCTATCGAGCATGTCTGAGACAAGCTCGATTGCCTTCTGCGCGAAAAGCAAGGACGGTCTTTTAAAAGTTTTAACATGGTGTCTTGGTGCCTGCGGTGCTTCCTCTGAAGTTATAAGTTACTGAATTTAAAAGTATGATTTCAGCTTCCAAAGAATGCTTTACTTTGAAGCATATAACCCGAAAGACATTCAAATTCTTCCTTTTCACTTTCTCCTCTCCTTAAATTGCAAAATACCACGGCGGGAAAAATTTACTTCCTGTTCGGTTTCCTCAAGTTGTTCGAAATTTCGAGAAAAACAGCTCCGAAGCTGCATAAAGACAACTCAACCCACACACTTTTCCCCATCGCCGAAACAGTAATGAAGGCAAGAACAAAAGAGAACTCCAACTTCTCCCGCTCGAAAGAGATGAGAGGCGGCCAATAAAAACTGGCAAAAAATCTACATAAAATGGCGGCGAGGCGAGAACTGAAAAAGAAGAATTTTTACAAACAAAACTCAATCAGGGAAATTTCGTTTTCACAACCAGCTCTGGACTGGAAAAGAAGTCTTTTCTTTTCTTCCTCGGGGTCGGCTTCCTCCCTATTGTTTTGTGTACACTGCCTCGTTCCTCCAACATCCCCCTCAGTGGAAAAAGAGATGCTTGACTTGTAAATTGAGACCTCGAATGGTGTTGGAGTTGAAGGGGGGCATTCTTTCGAAACCCCCCTCGAAGAAAGTGCAGCGGAAGTCGCGCCGGAGGAAATACTGAGGAATGATTTTACATTTGAGCTCTGGGAAATTAATGTACTCAAAAAACTGTCTTGGACAAACAATTTCTCTTCTTCCTCTTCTTTTTGTGTGTGTTTCGGTGGTCTGAACGTTTTTCTGCTTTTCCCGATCTTGTTATGGATTCCGCGCATTAAAATGAACCTCTTGCTTATGGAAATGCTCGAGAAGAAATAGTAAGGCTTGAGATTGCGAGGAGAAAGAAAATCTCGATCTTACAAAGACATTCCTGCAACTCTCCTGATGGCATCGGAGTTAACTGTATTCTAACTAAAATTATTTCGGAGTTTTTCCAGTTTATTCTTGCGTTTCAGTGTTATAGCGAGGGTACGTGGTGCCTTGGGCAAAAAACTCTGTCTTTGCCTCCCCTCAGCATATTTAGCTTTAAAAGGGATAAATACTCAATTATACAGGATTTCCACACTTATCGTGGTCCAACAGCTAATTTCTAAACCGTTAGAAGGATAGACGTACACTATATGCCCAAAAGTATCCGGACACTTTCAGATTTTCACATTTTTTAGAGTTTCTCCGGAAGAATTTAACTAATTAGGGGACCGTCTACAAACTAAAACAGGCAAAACTGTTTTTGGCCCACCCCGCTTTACAGAATACTGATAACATATAATTAGTTTTTAGTGGAACTGCTTACGAATCTCATGTAATTTCTTTTATCGAACTTATAGCGTCTGAAAATTACCATTTTTCAGTTTGAAATTGCGATAATTCGATGACCGTACGGAGTTGTCGAATCATTTAAAGGATTAGATGTCGTTAAATAATGTCAATTCAATTTCTGCAAGGTGTACCTGCAAAACATATCCAATTAATTTTGATTTTTAAATAATTTCCATGTTTCATACTTTGCCTAAAAATGCCTAGGCATTCTATAGAATGCCGGCGTTTCATACATTGCCTTAACATTTACATTCGATCTTTCCTATATGCTTTTTAAATGACACAGAAGATAATTTACAGCAGTATTAAAGCGATTATAAAAGCTCAGTTATTAAAAGCAAGCGCACAACAGCCGCGATGAATATTGTTGCAAACATTCGTTCTGTGGGTGTATGGTGGAAAGAGTCCAACAGGCAGGATAATGGAGAACGAATGTTTATTCACAAATATGCAGGTAAAACGAAGCACAGGCGACAGGAACAATCACAACAAATCACTAGCTATAACAGTAACAGCACTTGGGGTCCAGCAACGCAAACAGCCAGGAAATCACGAATAATGACAGTAACAGAACTTTCAATAGCGCTCAGCTCACCGGCTATCCAGCTCCCACTGCAGACGCAACTCCAAAGTCGTTCCTCCTTTCGGCTGCACCGCTTATATACCGTTGCTCGACTGGTCGTGACGTCACATGAAATTATATAGTGCATTCTGGTATCTCCTCTTCTAATAGAGAGATCGAGAAAGTGATCGCATTTTCGGGAATCTTCTATTTCTCGCCAAAATCTTCAAATTTGTCACCAACTTACCAAAATGGTCGCCAAAGTCAGGGGTCCAGGCCTTCCCAACTATAAGACTAAAGAGGCAGGAAAGCGACATTACATCTTTGTACAATATGTACATGCGTTTTGCCTCAAAATCAAGCATTAAGTCTCATTTCTGTAAAGGTTGCTTTCCAGAGGTGAAACGTTTATTGTTGGAAGGCCATGAATCGCCCAGATTTCAAGAAAAAGTTTAGCTCTTAGTGATTGAGGCAGAAAATTTGCGAATTTCAGAAAGGGAGCAAATAACGTATAACCGAAGTACTTTATCACTACACTGGTTGTGAATAAACAACAGGACTTGGATGAAACGACGCATTAATGAGAAACGTATAAACGGTGTTTTACTCTAGTTATAGGCCTATATTAAAATTTGCATCCTTAAGGTCAAAAGGGAGGCGTTTTGTAAGTGATTTTAAAGCCAAAATCACAGATTCGAATTGAATTTCGTAAAAAATACGTAAAGGGAGAATCTGTCTGTCCGTCGGTCTTTGGGCATTCAAGATCTATGACTCAGAAATGTAACCAGCTAGACAGTTGAATTTTGGCATATGGTTTTTTCACCAGAATTGTTGATCTGGATCAGATTTTTGAGGAAAACAGTGGTTCGACTTGGTTCATTCATGTGTATGTGAACGCTATAGCTCAGAAACGCAATAAGCTAGATAAATGAAATTTGTTGTGTAGTCTTGAAAAACCAAGATTGTTAATCTTGATCAAATATTTCACCCAAACAGTCGAAAGGAAGGCGTCCACAATGATTATATTCATTTTTTTTCCATATACTACGAAGCAACCCTCCCACCAGTCATAGTGCGCACCTCCTACAGGAGGTGTCAAGATGTGGCCGGGTGTTTGGTTACAAGAACTACGGCCTCAGTAAACAAACTATTATAGCAGCTATCTTTGAGATGTCCCGTAAACTTAGGCAGATCGAGGGTAGCTTCATTTGAGGCTATACTACGAAGCAACCCTCACCTGGTGGGCACCACGAATACGAGGATGAGAAGTTGCCGGTTAAGTAGGCGGGATCTCACTTCCCTGGTGGACATAGTAATGGTGCAGTTGAGTTGCCTCTCACCGAAGAGGATAGTACCTCTTTCGGGAGGGGCCGAACCGTGGCCGGTGGAGGCAGTTAGGACTCCGACCTCAAGGCGATTGGTCTTCAACTTACCCCGGATGCCGAAGCAGGGTGGAGTAGAATTTCTGTTGAAGTTATACGACGCGCAAAATAATTCATGCTGACTTTATATACGAGAAAGGCGACGGGAGATACTCCCTTCAATCCCACTTTACAAAGAAAACATGTTGACCAAAATTGTTTCTATCCTCCGTACATCCTATGGATTGCCAAACGCTTCTTAACTTTTTATATTTAATTTTAACACATTAATGCCAGGCACCTTTTAGGGGCACTTCTAAAAATGCGTCATAAACACAGAGCAATTATTTTTAAACATAAATTTTACAAAAAAATACTTTAAATTGCTCGTTTCTTTTATGATCAGTCCGTGGTAGCACGTATTAAGAGTTTGGTTCGTAATATAGAATTTTTATCTTCAAGTCACACTCGGAAAGTAGTTTCTTGTAATGTGAAGAAGAAAAAGGTAAGATTGTTCAATTATTTACCAAATAATTTAATTGCATTGAACAAATACATCAGTAGATACAATAGTAAGAATACTTTTCTTTTTGGAATTTCATATAATTTTAAATCTTGATTCATTTCTCTGTATTCTAGGGCTTTTTTCATATGGGAACGATTGTCTTAGTAGGCCAATAAAGCATAAATTTTTCAGACATGTTTTTTAAATATTTTTCCATTTAATTTAAGGACATGTATTATTTGTACAAAAAATATTTTTGAAAAAATGCTTGTAACTTGGGTATTGGTGGGTTAATGTCTTTTACAGGAATACTAACAAAAATTTTAAACTTCCAAACCTTGAACGAAAATACCAAAAAGGCATCACCTTTGTTCCTTTCCGAGTTTCGAGAGGTTCCCATTTAAATTTGATCCCCAAGAACATTCAGCGTCAAACACGACCTCGAACATACATGATTTAGTTCAAATCCTCCAAACGGTCCGACTCCGAATGAAGACCTCTTCCGGTCCTTCCCGCTCGCGTTGTCGCCAACTTGCGCGAATAGTAATTCAATTACATCTGCCCATAAATTTCGAAGGCACCTTCGAAGGGGTGCAACGAGGGCGAAAATTCGCGCGAACGAACATCGGCGGGGTGGTGAAAGGGGGGTCCAGCAAAGCAGAATTCGAATGATGGCCGTCCGGCGGGATTAACGCCCGTGATTTAATAAGGAGACGGGCACAGGTGGAAAGCTGTCACGGGGAGTTCCATAAATTGTGAAGCCAATTGAGCGCTGCTGTTCCATTTTACGGTTCGCCGAGTGGAACTTCGCGGCTGCAGAGGGGTGGTCGGCTCGAATGCTGCGCCCCCATTCTTCATGTAAATGAAAGAGACGCAGATAAGTGCAGTCAGCTTTGGAAATGAATCTTGAAGGATGAGATTTTAATATAATCCGAAATGTTTGACAGATGACTGGCGAGACACAATGTCTCCGAGGATGTGAAACTTCATGTGAGTCTCATTACCCATTCTTGTATATTTTATGATGAAAAAAACGAACTTTGGAAAAAAAATTCTCTCTTGATAAATGATTAATAATTTGTTAAGCTAATTTATTTTCAAATACAATTAAATGACACAAAACAATTAGATGATATAAATTATACTACATATTATTCAGTAGATTCAAAAAATGTACACACGCTTTGACGAAAGAAAAATATTGATTGATTGTATATTAATTTTTTACTTTACGCTACGACACACACACCTGACTCCAGAGATCAAGTATCAAGGTTTGTAGTTTGACAAGTCAAGGTTTGTAGTTTGGATGAGTGTGCGTAGAGGATCTTTATAAAAAAATTACATCGAGTAATACATGCTGGTCAGAGCCGTAATTGTTACAGGCGCGGGGATAAGAGACGTCTTTCTAGTTCTAGTAGAACATTCTTTTGACCTAGATTTTTTTTACTTACAATTTTTTATATTTTTTGTCCTTGAATGAAAAAATTAATACTGAGAATTATAGATATATAATTATAGATATATAGTAGCAATAATGCAGTATAATGTGCTATAATTAAAACTAGGGCGATCTTCCCTTTGTTTGCACATGCTCGTCAACCGCACACATCACATTTGATGAATACTCGCCCAAAAGAAATTCCATTTTGGCGACCACACTCTAATTTAAGTCTGACCAGCACGTTTATCAAACAAATCATTTCTCCTTCTTCCTGAACGTCTTTCGGAATTTTCTTCAGTGGATTCATTAGCACGTTGAGTTCGACTTCTTTCCTTGTTTCGAACATATTTTACAGAACGATTAAGATTTATGTTTAATTCAGTGAAAAGAAGCCTCAAACTGAATCGCTCTCATTTGTTTGTGTTTAGAAAGTGAAATGAGGTGATCCATCAATTGATTCAGAGGTGGCCAAACTCTATAACTAAGCATCGCGTTTTTTGGGAGCCTCACAACAGAAATATTCATAAAGATGCTTAAACCATCCCCACAACTACATTCGGATCTACAGATCGTCCTCCTTTCATAATAATATAAGCATGGCTACATTTTCCTCTTAGCTGCTTACAGAATGTTTCGTACACTCACACATCGAATACCTGTCTCACGTGCAACAGAGTTCCGTGGCGACGTCGCAAACTTATCTAAGACTCGGCTCACACAACCGATTTTTCGTCGGTTAAGTCATTAGCGGCAAAATGTCGGAGAAGCGATTTCATTGATGGCAATTGAGTAGTGCTCACATGTCTCGATTTCTCTCCGGCCTCTGGTGGAAAATGCTCAGCAAAAGTTTCGGGCATTACTTGTCAGTCACGGCAGCATCGCCGAAGGTATGCGTTCCCAACCCAAGTGCCATCAATGCATTTCAAGCAGCTGATCGTTTCTCTGAACTTTTGTCATCGATGACTTGACTGACACAAATCTGTTATGTCTACCGGGCCTAAAGCCGTACCTGAAAGAGCAGTCCTATGTCACATGTTACAGCCATCATGTCAGTAGCGACATCTGTCTGGAAAACGCCATACTTACTTACACCACAGCATACCCCCGAACTCGGAGCCAGAGCGGCTCCTTGTCGGTTGGTTGGTGAAAGGCTTGAAAATATATTAAATTATCCATTATGAAACGCTGGTGATGTATTAAATTGGAGCTAAAGGATGAACACCAATAAATGATACAATTTTTACTATCACTTAGATTATTACCCACCTTTTCTTGACTACCTAGAAGAAAATGGCCAAGTGGAAGAATTGCTGAAATAAGTTTATAATTCCATTGTGACACTAATAGAATGTTACAAGAGATCAAGTGTTTTGATTAAATATTTTTATTTAACAATTATTTAAATTAAATCATTGCCAATTTTAACAAATAGATTTATCCCGATTATGATGCACATGGTCAGACCGAGAGATCAATTCACATACAATTATACATATAAACAAAATTATTCAACAGTTTTGCTGCAGACTTTAAAAACAAACACTTCAGCACTATCATCAAAACTCAAAATATTTTCATTAAAATTTTACTCTATACATATTAGAGCCAGAATAGAAAAGGGGAAAACATATTTCGTTGCCTTAAGCAATTTTAAAACTCACGTGAGATTTTATGCAAATAGTCGGAAGAACAAGCTAGCTTGCTTTGCCATAGAAAAATATAGAGCTGGAACGCACTGAAAGTACACAATTATCATTGGTTAAATTGCTTCCCTCCTTTAATTGTTATCGATACTCTCAGAAGATATTACTTATGGATCACTGCCATAAATTAATCAAAATAATACGAGGTTACTTAACACATCGTTGAAGTCTTATTCGCCTCTTAGTCGTTCATCAACTTTACACATTTTGGCGGCAGATTTTCATGGCAAAACAACTTACTATTTTCAGCTTAAAACTGCATCTCTAAAAACTCTTCACTCCATAAACTCTTTCTGTATTTCGTTGAAATATCTCACTGGTGATTACGAAAACTTCTTCCTCTGGATTATCGGTGCCTCTACAGGGACGAGAACCGAATAGAGCCTAACAGCCCCTGGACCCCACAGATGCACGACTTTTTTACACCTTCAGGCAAGCCAATATAGTTACACAAAGGAAACTCTCCCAGCCAGGTGACGCGCAAGCAGTTTACACCACAAAAGCTTCCGCCGTTAAAATGGCGAGCAAATAGTTCCGTGAAATAAAAGTGATTAACAATTTAATAAATATCGGAACATTAAAACAAATTACATAAAAAGTTAAAGAAATTAATAATTGCGTTGATTGCTACAAAAAGAAAAATGATAAAATGAGATATTTAATAAAACTATAAAAAATGCGTTGAAAATTTAAAAGTTGCCACAAGATAAGGAAGAAACTTTGGTGGTGAAAATAAAAATTATTTAAAAGTACTGGCAAAGCCGAAAAATGATGTAGTTGCATTTTTGCAATCTAACAGTTGGGTATGTGTGAAACTTTATTCAGAAGAACAAAGAAGAAGAAAAAAAAGAAAATCTTAGATATTTTTACAAAGAACATTTTACACCGAAATATTATAAAAGAAATGACATAACATAATAATGCAATGAAACCCATGAAACTTTCAACGAAATATGATATTAGACAACAAACAACATAATATAAATACAATAATATAATATAAAAATAACATAATATAAAATTAGTGATAATAACATTTAATCACATTTATAAATAGATTTGACACAACGCAACAAGAGGAGAAACAGATGCATTCTAATAAATGTCATTAAACCTGTCCATGCCGAAAACAAAACATCAATACTCTAATTGGCCTTGAGAACAGTTCATGAAAACGCCATACTACATATCGTAACGATCATTCAATTCCACTTTGGAAACTATATACAGATTCCATCTATTTAGGTATGCAATTTTTTTACTGACTCCGTATTCTGCAGCTGCGTAGCAAGAAACACATAAAAACTACAATGATGTAAATATTAGGGTGATAAAAAAATATGCGTATATATTGTTACAAAAATCTGTCTGTGGGTGTATGGTGTAAACAGTCCAATACGCAGGATAATAGAGAATGAAGGTTTATTCACAAATGTGCAGGAAAACACGTAGCACAGGTAACAGGAAACAATGGATCCTGTACATATTAGCAACGTAAACAGACAACAATTCACCGGTAATAACAGTTCAGCACTTTGAGTTTTAGCAACACAAACAGTCAGCAAATCACTAATAACGACAATAACAGCACTTTCAATAGCGCTCAGCTCACCGGCTTCCTAGCTCGTACTGCAGACGAAACTCCAAATTCGTTCCAGTGGATGAACATACTGCTCTCTGATCCAAATGCGGCCCTTATATACTCTCCCCGACAGGCCGTGACGTCACATAGAGTTTTCTCGTACATTCAAGCGTATTTTCTTTCCTAATAAAGATATCGAGGAAAGGGTCGCATTGTCTGGAATAATGAATTTGTCGCCAAGTTCGCCAAATTTGTCATCAAGCTCGCCAAATTTGTCGCCAGGTTCGCCAAAATTTCAGCCAAGTTCGTCGCCAAGGTCAGGGGTCCGGGCCCATACTAACAGCTATTCCCAAACATAAGACTAGTTAGGTAGGAAAGCGACATTACATTTTTGCATCAATATAAAGGGGATACGAAAAACACATAATAAAGCCATGCATTATTTTATAAATTAAAAAATCTCAATCACTAGGCAATTAATTTATTTAAATTTATTGATAAGGTATCTGGAAAAATTATGAAGTTTAAAAGGAATAGTAAAGAGGTAATTTCCCTTCATGTTGATTTCAACAGCTCCACTTTCCGGTTAGATAATTTATTTTCCGGTGTCCCATCGCATTTGAAGAACAGGATATTCTGATCGAATGAAATATATTTAGTAGCAACCAGTGAAAAACTCAGAAGTCCAATCTAAAATTGACGTTCAACGTTGTAAAAAAATGTTTTTAGCGCACAAAAAATTATTTTTCAATAACGAATGCAAATCAGGGGACGTATTTTCAGAGAGTTACAAGAGTTGCATTTGTCTCTATAATATTATTCCCGAATATATGGCTTATACATTTATGATCTTGATGGAATATTATAATAACTGTCATTGCTCTCTATTGTAGAGATAATATTGCATGATTGGATTTTAACCCATGTTTAATTACGTTATTTATTATCCCTTTGAAATGTGGACATGCAGATACTTTTCGGTGTTTCATTCAAGACTATAAATTAAAAAAATACAAAAATTTCACTCCTTCCAAATTTTGTTGCTCATTTTGCCTGTTTCCTCTACAATAAGAAAAGATGTTCCAATTAGGGTAACAAGTTTGCTTCATTTATTTATGCATTTTTGCTTTTCGTTCTTCTGCCTGAAATAAAAAAGAGAAAACAAAATTCCGTTTAGATCACAAAAAAAATCTTTTGTCCTGCTTTAAGGATTCAATTTTCGGTCATTCAGCAAAACGATTCTTCGCAAATGTTTATTTATGTCTGGCATCTTTGTGCCCTAATGGAATTGCTGGAAGGGTGCGACGAGGGGGTTTGTCTACCTCACCGCGAACACCCAGACAGCTCCACCCCTTTCGAGTTCCTATTGTTCCGAAATGGAATTGTTCCGAAGGAAAATAGCATAGCTTTCCTTGATCTCTGTATATTGGATAGAAAAGAATGACTCACGCCATATAATTATTTTTCGTTCGGCTAAAACTAAAAATCCTGATAAATTTTGAAAAAGATTCGGCTCTGAGCGTGCTATGAATTCTGAGAAGTACTACTGAGAAATCAATTTACATAGGTTCTGAATTTCTTTAGTTGATTGAAATTAATTCTTCAGATTATATTTGTTCTTTTCTGAAAATACAATAAACAGTTCCGAAACTTTTCCTGGTGGTTTCTTTCTTTCTAATCCGAGTCGACATCTTTCTTCTAGCTGCTTTACAATCGGACATTTTCGGAGGAAGCGACATGAATTGGATTCTCCCAAAATGGGTGGTCATTTATCCCACTATCCCACCCCCTGATTTAATCCTCCCTTAAGGCGCACGGAAGTTGGCTCTGGTTGGCAAGGGTAATTGGGCCCACCTACCGTGCGCTTATCTCCTAAGAGATCTCAGAACCTCCCCTCCCCTCAGAAGAAGCCAACCGCCTCAGACCGACCTTCGTCGCTATTGACAGGAAATTTTTAGACCCCCTGGACCGCCTCGCTCGGTGTGAGAGGGTTAACCCATTAATACACAAATCGTATTATTTTTAATATTATTTTATATACTTATATCACATGTCCTGAAATCAATTGGAAAATTATTAAAATAACCCTACCTGGAAATTTATGCCTAGGCTTCCTATTTTGCCAAAATCCTATTAATGCAAAAAAACTAAGAAAATGAATTCTCAAAGAGAAATCATTTTCTTACTAGCGTATTTACTGATATGATTGTTAAATGCAAGTCAATTAATTGATAAATGATTGAATAAACTTTCCTC
>BGPR01004344.1:0-15234 GCA_013235015.1 Araneus ventricosus | reverse complement strand
TGTAGAACACACGAACGACGGTTATCATGTCGGAAAGAGAAAATTTGTTTAATTTTCGTCGCATTTCATGAAAGAATTGAAAAAAAATTACAATTTATGGAAAAACTACAGATAAAACATCATAAATTTTTATCAACTGATTTTCAAAAACAAGTAATACAAAAAAAAGATTTAAGTCAATTCCTACTTAGATGATTCGAGATATAATGAAAAATGTACTGCGCATGCGCAAGGATATGGCTGAAATATGGGGGTGCTTCGATGATCCCATAGGCCAACCATATATCCAAGAACCAAGTCTGTAATGTTAATAGTTTTAGAGATATAATGAAAAATATACTGCGCATGCGCGAAGATATGGCTAAAATATGGGATATCTTGGGTATATCGATGATCCCATGGGCCATCCATATACCCAAGAACCAAGTCTGTAATGTTAATAGTTTTCGAGATATAATGAAAAACATACTGCGTATGCGTCATGCAAAATATGAAATGACAGACAAACAGACAGACAAGAAAGCGAATTAATATTGCATTGTCATCTAGTTCTGAGCTATGTTTAAAGTTTCAAGTCTCCAGCTCATCGGGAAGTTAGTTTAAAATCGATTGCAAAATTTGAACAAGATATATAAATAAATATATGTAGAGAGAGTGTGAACTAATAGTAGGAATTGAAAAAAGACTTTGATTACTTTCAGGAATTTCAGTACCGAACCTGCTAAAAAGTATTCTATAAATTATCGTTACAACCCCTCAGAACAGCTTTTTGATGTCCGAAGACAGAGCTATAAGTTAGCCTTGCGTTGTGCCAAAACAACCTAGTTTAACCCTCTCATTCCGAGCGGGGCGGTCTAAAAATTTCCACTTAACAGCGAATAAGGCCGGTTTGAGGCGGTTCCCTTCTTTTGAGGGGAGGGGAGGTTCTGAGATCGCTTCGGAGATAAGCGCGGTAGAGGGTCCAATTATCCTTACGAACCGCAGACCGTTTCCGTGCGCCTTAAGGGAAGGTCATAGCAACTGTTGGGGGTGGGGTAAATCACCACCCATGTTGGGAAAGTTCAATTCATGTCTTATCATCCCCAAAAGGCCCGGTTTTACAGGTGCTAGAAGAAAAAGTCTCCTCGGGATAAAAGAGTTAAATAGAAATTCTGCTGAAATTATGAAAAATTCTCAGATGTGTATATGCAATACGATGATCATGTGTGAAAGTGAAATTTTTATTGATTTTCGTTGCATTTTAGGCGAGATTGAAAAAAGATACAATATAATAGGAAAACAGAAGATAAAACATCTAAATTGATATCAAGTGATTTCCTAAAAAATAAAGAAAAAAATTAAGCGGTTTCAGGACCTTGAGTAACGAACTTGCTAAGACTAATTCTAGTATCTCTCTTGTTTTAACCACTTAGCCAAACTTTTCGACGCCCGTTGTGAGAACTAGAAGTTATTCTTTCGTTTTCCCTTCATAATTTTAATATTTTATATATTTCATATCATGTTATTGAAGGAATGAAAGCTTTAAATTGATTTTTCTCAATGTTGTATTTTTGTTCATATACTGGTACCATGTCGCATTAAATAATAATGATACGTCACACTGATTATAAATAAGGCATAAAAATCGATAGTGTATAATCAAATGTGTTCCAAAATTTGAGATATATGACTTTCCATTTCTATTTTTTTTGCGATTATGTTCGCCAATTATTAACCATTAACTGCTTAATTAGATTAGATTAGGTAGCTTGAAAGCATGCAGAAGAAAACTCCGGCACATTTTTATCAATGTTGTATTTTTGTTCATATACTGGTACAATGTAGCATTAAATAAATAAAACGATAATGATAAGTCACACTGATTATTAATAAAAAATAAAATTAATTGATTTCAATAACAATACAACGTTAATTAAGGTGTTGGGGGCGTGCACACATTGCATACTTGAATAAACCTGAATAGCCTACCGATATTCAAAAAAGAAGGTTACGACTCTTTTTGTTTAGAATTCCTTCTTTCCTTTACTTTTTCAACATAAACGCCGCATTTTTCTCACAGTGATATCTATAAAAACTTGACATGTGATTCTCTCATATTCTTGGTGAACACACATTTAGTGTTGTGCAAAAGTAAGATGACGTATCTTTGAGATACTGATGATTAACGATTGTTTGGCGAAAAAGACTGACTGCCGGGATGATAAAAAAAAAGGAAGGCTCTTTCAGAAAGTATTGCTTATGTGTTCACAATTTTCATAGGAGCTCCCGAGATAAATGATTCCCTTTCTTTATAAAATGTCTGAAGTTAAAAGAAATTCCCGAGTGATAAAAGCAACCATCTTTTCCCCTGACGGATTTGTTGCCCTTTTCATAGTCTTTAGTATTTTTCGCTCTATAAGTGTGTCTCTTCTGGTAAGATCTACTTACCAGAATTATCTGTCAATTGCACAAATGAATGACAACTGGTCAAAGTTTATGGATTCGCTTTCCTTTTAAAATCCCAGATGGCACGTAAGTTTGCAGCAAGTTTGATTTTGACTTTATATTGCCTTGTCATAGCAAATTTGACGCATCAAACTTGAAGCGAACTTATGGCAAGTTCACCGTGACAACTAGCGCCACCCTCTCTTGCAAAACCCATTTGCTGCAATTTCGCCGTGACAAATAGCGGCACCTCGCTTGCATTGCAAGCTTGCAACAAATTTGCAAAACAAGCGTGATGCAAAGATACACAAAGAGATAATTATCTTTGTCTCTGTTTTAAAAAAAACATCCGATTTTTAATAGCATCTCCTAGACCGTCCTTCTTTTTATTAATTCAATAAATCAATGATAATTTGTAAAAAAAACTAAAAAAACTAACGTTTTATAAAAAAAATTTTGAAACATTTTCCATCATTTTACTAAATATAGCATTCGCACTTTAAAGAAAACTATATCGCCTTTTTCTGAATGTTGAAATTTTAGCGTTTATAAACAAAATTAAACCGAAAAAACAGTCAATGTTTGTTGAAAAATAAACTTATACATTTTGTCCCATTTTAAAGTAATTACTTTTGAACTCTAATTTCATAATTTATTCTGCTAACAAAACGTAGTTATTAGCGAAAATAGCTCTCTCTTTGACTTCAAATCATATTCGCAACTCAAAAAATTAACGAAATCAAGAAAATAGTTTAAAATAAATCGTATACGAATCGAATCGAACGATGCATTAGCGAAATCTATCTTTTCCTCTCAGAGTTTATTAGGCCGAGTGGTTAGAGCGTCCGCTTAGCAAGCGCTAGGTCGCGAGTTCTAATACCAGGTTGTGTTCGTACTCTGTTTTTGCTATAGTTTGCAATGCAAGCTTGCTGCAAGTTCGTCCTATGGTGACTTCGAGGCTTGCGGTAACTTGCTGCAAGCTTGTTTCACACTTGCACACTTGTCGTGACAAATTTGCAGAAAGCTTGCAGATTTACAGTGCAAGTCTGCTGCAAACTAAAATTGCTGTCTGGGATAAGCCGATTTATACAGCACAGATTGTGCGAAAAACCTACGGAAATTTTTATGACTGGGTAAAAAATGATTCAGAACTTCCTCTGGAAGCATTTAGAGATTCTTATCAGTAGCCCCCCCGAAAAGCATTTCACTCTCAAGACTTTGTCCAGTACAGATAGTTCTAACCGCAAATGACTATCAATGGCTGCCCTTTCATTTTTGACAAACGACCACGCAGCGGTCGTCCCCCTTTCTGTCATTGCGCTGAAGGAGAGGACGATTCCATTCTGTTTCTGTGAACGAAAAATTACCCCGGGCTCTGAGGCAACCAAATTCTCTCTCCAGCCGGGATCAGATAGTTAAAAACCGCCCACAACCCAGATAGCAATTTTAGTTTGCAGCAAGCTTGCCACAAATTTGTCATGACAAGAGTGCAAGCTTGCAATAAGCTTGCAGCAAGTTAACGAAAGCTCCGAAGTCACCATGAAACGAACTTGCAGCAAGCTTGCCACAAGCTTGCCGTGCAAACTTATTGCAAATTATAGCAAAAACAGAGTACGAAACACAACCCGGGATAGAACTCGCGACCTCCGGGTTCCGAAGCGGAGACGCTAACCATTGAGCCAGTTGAACTCTGAGAGGAGAAGATAGATTTCGCTAATACATCGTTCGATTCGATTCGTATACGATTTATTTCTAACTATTTTCTGGATTTCATTAATTTTTTGAGTTGAGAATATGATTTGAAGTCAAAGAGAGAGCGATTTTCGCTAATAGCTACGTTTTGCTAGTAGAATAAATTATGAAATTAGAGTTCAAAATTAATTACTTTAAAATGGGACAAAATGTCTAGTTATTATTGTTCAACAAACACTGACTGTTTTTTAGATTTAATTTTGTTTTTAAACGTTAAAATTTCAACATTAAGAAAAAGGCGATTTGGTTTTCTTTAAAGTGAGAGTGATATATTTAGTAAAAAGATGGAAAATGTTTCAAAAAATTTTTTTATAAAAAAGTTATTTTTTTCACAAATTTTCATTGATTTATTGAATTAATAAAAAAAGAATTACGGTCTAGGAGATGCTATTAAAAATCGGATGTTTTTTAAAACAGAGACAAAGATAATTATCTCTTTATTGTGCTATCTTTGCAGGAAGCTTGTTTTGCAAAATTGCAGCAAGTTTGATTTGCAAAGGAGGTGGCGCTATTTGTCACATCGAACTTGCTACAAGTTCGATTCAAGTTTGACGCGTCAAATTTTGCCATGACAAGTCAAAATCAAACTTGCTGCAAACTTACGTGCTATCTGGGAATGACATGGGAAAGTTTTGAAAACAAAAGATACACATTATTGATTTTCCCGCTTATTTTTTTTTCGCGATAATGACATTTTAACTGTAGAAAAACATTACAGAGTACGTCAATGCAAAAATATTTTAAAAAATTGCAACGTGAAAAACATTATTATAGAGCAAGCCAAATATGCGAGACAAATAAACCCAGAGAGCAATTTTAGTTTGCAGCAAAGTTGCAGCAATCTTGCTCTCCAAATCTGCAAAAAATTTTGACACGGTAAGAGTGCAAGCTTGAAACAAGTTACCGCAAACGAGTTAGTCACCACGCGTCAAACTTGTCATAAGCTTGCCGCGTCAAACCTCATTGCAAAATATAGCAAAAACAGAGTGTGAAGACGACCTCGGATTCGATAATATAGTGTTATTAGAAGCCGGATGCAGCAAATTTAAATACAAAAATAAAATTTCGATGGCAAAACTGACTATTTTTTAAAAAATTCTCAAAATTCAGTAATTTACTTTGAAACTCTAAACAAATTTCATTAGAAAAAAAATTGTTTGCTCTATCCGATGGTGTATCAATTTTTTTCGAACTAAAATCATAAACGATAGTGTGGACAAAAACGTTTTAAGAATCACCCAAAAAAGCACACAACATTAAATAAAAAATTTTCTAGATTAAATTTTAAAATTCGGACTTCGAAGTGCATTAAGTAACCTTTACAGTGTCAAATTTTATGGTCTGGACATCGCGCGCATGAAAATGCAAAACGTACCACGATTGATTGATTTAAAGGGGTTACATACGGCTTTACCTCTAATGTTTCAAATTGTGGGCAGGTCATAGAAGAGGATAATGTTGAAGGTATGTGATTAATATAATATATACACAATTTGATTTATACTCCCAATGGCATAAGTTTTCCAAGTAATCATACTGATTTTTTTTTTTTTCAAATTTCGCAAGCATTAAATATAACTTTCGAAGAAAACGAAGAATTTTTTTTTCATAATACCGTAATTCGTAACCGTGATTATGAAGTTGGAGGCAATTTAGAAAATGTTTGTTTATGTCTTGAGAATATGTGAACAAGTGAAATAAATTGTATTTGATCAATTTTAATATCTTGAATTATCACTTACGGATTAGAAAGCCTCCATTGCATTTAATTCTTATTTTACTTAATCTTAAAAGATGTTTCCCCCGTTCTCAAGAACACCGTTTTGTGCTGTGAAAGGACAAAAACACATAAAATCTAATTCTCGTTTCTCGCCTTCTTTGCGAAGATAATTGAATCCTAAGTATATATATTTTTTATATTTGCTTTATTAAATGTTTTATTACAAAGTGTTTGTTTTTAAGTTAAATATGGAAAATAAGGCTTTGTTGAGAATTCTGATACACCCATTGATTTAGATCAATAATGTATCTTATTGCAAAAACGATTCAAAGAACAAGATTAAAATAACAAATTTTGTTGTCTGTAATCTCATTTAAAAGCTGTGATGTTGTTTGCATGTCAAATTGTTAATGATAATTTTGAAATGTCATTTATTTCGGTTAAAGTTAAGTTTATGGTGCACAGCCCTTTCTTTCCGTTTTATCTCGCCAATTCCATGCCGCCAAGCAGAAGACAGATTGGCGACGTCAGAACATTTGTTTTTGTTGTGCAGGAATGTTCCTATTCATGTGTTGTTCACGCAGGAATCGTTATATTTTTATTTCTTTCTTCAGCGTTGTGATTTTATTGGTCAGGTATGTGCTATCTATGATTTTATTGGTCGATTTCT
Source organism: Araneus ventricosus (assembly GCA_013235015.1). Taxonomy (NCBI): domain Eukaryota; kingdom Metazoa; phylum Arthropoda; class Arachnida; order Araneae; family Araneidae; genus Araneus; species Araneus ventricosus. The sequence continues at coordinate 8,668 of BGPR01004344.1, read as the reverse complement.
TCGAATTTGAATAAAACTTCGTTTGGAATTGGAATTCTTGGTTTTAGAATTTTTTTGGAAAAAACCGAGATTTGTAGCATTCAATGAAAAAGTGAAGCTACTATTTTCCCGCTTTGCTGAAAGCGAAGCCACTGATGTTTTTTCAGTTTAAAAAATTTGCCCAGAACACACAAGCATTGCACGCAGAAATTCTCGTTTTTGAAATTAAAAAAAAACATTCTAATTTAATTAAGAATCTTATTATATAGCTGGTTTATGTACTTGTACAAATATATTATTTCTTAATCTTTAAAAAGGTTCTTTCAAGACTGCTAAGTTATAATCAGGAACAGCTGCATTCTAATTTAATTAAGAATCTTATTATATAGCTGATTTATTTACTTGTACAAAAATATTATTTCTTAATCTGAGAATTTTTTTTTTCAAACTTCGAACAGTGTTACACAGGATATAACTGAAACGATGTATCCCTGCGCTTCAGAGGAACTGCGTTCATCCTACGACGCAAGGTCTTTAGCAAAAGTATGCATCTATGCGCTTCTTAAAACACATACTCACTCTTCTGCGCAGGGTGTCTACAGAGTTGTGCATCAATTAGTAAGGTGGTGGTAAGGGAGGTGGTTTGGCGATGCCAGATGTAAACAAATTGGTGGCATCCGGACGTTCTGAAATCTCCCAATATTCAATGAGAAAGCGAGGCTACTATTTTCCGGCTTTGCTGAAAGCGAAGCTTTTTTTTTTTTTGTATAAAAAATCTGCCCAGAACCCACTTGAGATGCCACAGGCATTGCTTGCACAAGGCAATAATAACATGCTCACTGCACACCCGAAATTACCGAGAGATCTGGGCTATTATATTAGTAATATTAAATGATAAATTAAAGACTAAAAATAAGTAGAAAATAATGAGAATAAAAATATTCTACATCTTAAAAAATTAATAAAAGTGTATTTTTAAAAACTGTTTTATTAAATTTCTTAATTACTTTACAAACCCTGATAATGAATCGATTTTGTTGATAATTTTTTGTTAGGTTGAGCAGACAAGAATTAAATAAACTAAAAGGCAATGCCTTTTTCTTGCAATTATAACCTTTAATTTTTTTTTTTGGATTTTTATGTAATTACCCTGTATATAATTTGATATGTAATGAATTGTGGGAAGTTTAATGCAGTGTAAGCATTTCTTTCAGATTTGTTGTGAAGAGTTGTCTCTGCTAGCTATCTTGCCCATAACACTGAGCTCCTTCACTTGTTCCAAACAGTGGAATTGTGGCCTCCATATGCTTTGGCCATCTCTCCAGAGGGAACATGTACCTTTGGCCCAACATTAAGTATTTTTCTGTGGCTGCATAACCCCATTTGCAAGGACAGGAATGCTGTTCACTGAGATTAATCTATGTAAGTTCTCCTGGGAATTTTTGCTTTCATGTTTATAAGCTGACAGTATTGTAATTGTCAAAAATTTTGACTTTGACATTTTAACCCTCTCGTATCAAGCGAGGCAGTCTGGAGGTTTTGCTTTTAAATCGACAAAAGCTTTTCTCAGGCGATTGACTTCTTTTGAGGGGAAGTGAGGTTTCTTCTGTGATAAGCACAGTAGGGGGTCCAATTATCCTTGTCAGTGAGTTCAGCCCATTTCTGCGCCACTTAAAGCAAGGTTATTAGCTTGAATAGCTGGGGTGCGATAAATGACCACCCAGATTGGGGAGTCAATTCATGTTGCTTCCTCCCCAAAAGTACCAATGTTGAAGGAAGTAGAAGAGGAAGAAAAAAAAGAAAGGTGCAGTTCGGGCCCTCGCTGTAGATTTTTCATGAAAACATCAGGATAAAATCATAAAACAAGTATTTCGTGTTAATATGCAATTTAATTATCAATCTCTTTAATAGAATATTTATACAGAGTAGTATAATGGTTACAGAATCGATAAATCACAAGTTTATCACATGTAGTAAAGGAATGTGGTAGCTTGTGATTTATCTGTTCTGTAGCCATTATACTACTCTCTGTAAATATTGCATTAAAGAGACTGATAATTAAATTACATATTAGCATGAAACACTTGTTTTATGATTTTATCGCAATGTTTTCACGAAAATTCTATGGTGCGAACCAAAACTGCGTCTTTCTTTTGTTTTTTTAGAGTAGCTTCTGATGACCCCATCTGTTGACAGTATATAGAACTGCATTTTGCGTATGCACAGTAAAACATTATTTACAACAAATGCTCGTATTTCCCGTAATATTCAAATTTTTGAATTCGAATTTTAAAGCAATGTTTCTTTTATGTATTGCCAAGTATTCTGTAAGTTTCGTACAATTCAAAAAAAAATTCTGTATGTTATAATAAAAAAAACTTGCCGAGTTTCAAATTTTCAATTTAATACCGATTTTTACTTACATTCTGATAAATATTTTTGTCTCACTTTGGGTTCTAGTAATACTCCTCAAGCTCTTTAAAATGACACAAGAATCAACCTCCTAGCTAAACGCATTTCCATGCTGCACTTATTTATAACCTTACATAAAGCTAATTCACAACATTCATGCGCATGCGCCAACACTGGTACAATGACTTCACAGACAAAACAAATACTATGCGATAAACTCTTACAGATATGATCTATCCATTGTGGGTTGAACCATTCTTTTCGCATTATTAGTCTCATAGTTATTGGTGATTCAAATCTGACAGTATTTTGTCACACAAGAAAGTTCAACCGACTATCACTGTAATGAGCTTAAAGACTTTTTCACTGCAAAAGTTGCCTCGAGATTAAAGAGTTAAGAAATCTCTTGTAAGGAATCTTGTTTCACACCTATCTGGGCTGTGGTGGCCTAATGGTAATGTCTTGGCTTGAGGGCTGGAGGTTTCCAGGCTGGATACCCAATTCTATGATGATCCACTGTGCATGGCTGCCAGCTCAAGTGTCATCCTTGTCATCTGACCTCTGTTGTAAATTACAAGTTCTGTCACAAAATAGCCCTCACGTTTCTTCTAAATGGGACATAAATATAACTAATCTAAGCATGCCTCTCTGAATCCAAAAAAAGAATCAAAGTTCTATGCATTTTTATTTAACTTGAATTGTTTCATATGTGTCAAGATGAAATTTTGTCTCTCTTTCTTCTCGTTACATGCAAGCACAAAAATTGTTTTTAAATCCCAACAGGTGGCATGATCTGTTTGGCCATTGCATCATTTGCAACAGGTGGCATGATTTCATTGGCCAGCCACTGACTGGATGACATCACCTGATGTTCACCAATGACAACATGCCACACTGCCTTTTATACTTAACTGCTGATTTTAACTGCAAGCAGAATAGATATTTGTTTACATTTTGATATTTCACCACCTGGGAGAACAGCTGGGTAAATTAAACATTAAATTCATTTTAATAAATACAAATCTTACTTATATTAAGCCTTATCGACAATTTAATTTATCCGAGCACTTCCAACAAATGCTTTGACCGAAATTGAGTGGGGCGGTTTGTCCAAGAATGTCCAGCCTAAGACAAGAAGAACAAAATGCATACTCGGTTTTCTTCACTGCACAATAAAATTTAATGCAAATTGCTCTGTATTGTGTAAGTGTGTGACAAAATCAAGGAGAGAACACTCCTGCTGATTCGTTGGTTGGGGTCAGTTAGTTTGAACCAAGTAGATCAAAATTATTATTGAATGTAGCTTGAAAAAATGCTGTAATTAAGGGAAAATTACATATTTTTGTAACTGTAAGTACAATGAATTTACAATATTATATTCACTAAAAAAGTTTTTAAGTTTTTCTAATTGAATTGTTCTCATTAAGATAACCAAATAACTTTAATTAACAAATTTCAATTTTTTTTTTTATTAATTTGAAATCCTGCTTTATTCACCATGTTTTAAGGCTAGTATTAATAAACTAGAAAATCACCCGTCATGGTTTGACGGGTGCAAATTGCCTCTTCATTCGAGAGATTTCCCTTCGAATTTGACGTGTTTAAATAGATATATATGCGATATAAATGTTTAACATTGAGTGAAAACAAATAAAATAAACATGTTTTATGACAGGAAATATTTTTTTTATTTACATATTATTTAAATACTTCTTTATTCAAAAAACCTCTTGGAAAACAACATTCCGTGTGAAGTATTTTTTGTCGTTTAATAATTTTCTTTGTACTTCAAATGTCTTTGTGTAAATTTCAACGTGATTGGGAATCCTAGACCTTGAAAGTGCAACATAGAGCTGTCCATGTGAAAAGACAGGCTCATCAAGGTAAATTCCAACATGATCAAAAGTTTGCCCCTGCAATTTGTTGTTAATCATCATGTAAGCTGGAATTAACGCGAACTGGCGGCAGTAGATTCACGTCACTGGTGGTTAATTTAATTCTTGGCAAGAAAACAACATTGCCATGATTGCATTCAGATACAATTTGGCGTCCAAACTATATCAAGCACATGATATGCCACTGACATAATTCACTACTTTCTATTAAAAAACGGAAATTAATTTGAAATATATGATTAATATAATTTAAAATTTCTCGAAAACTATTGATCATAGTGAGATAAATTTTATATCAATCGATATAAAATTTTATTTCACTATTTTAGAGCTATTAAATTTGAAATTAGAACGACAATTACTCTTTTAAATTTAAAATAACTGAAATTTAGGTTCTCTAACAATGAAATAATGCTGTTTAACGTCTCACAGTGCTATGGCGCGAGTTTTATTGTTGGTGACGTCAGAGCGTTACCGGAGGATCTGGGCTATTATATTAATAATATGTCTTCAATAATATGCTCATCCTTTATTCTGATCATTGGATACATATTTCCTTTTTTTTAAATAAAAGCCAAGTTTTTTTTTTTTTAAATCTGTTTTGCAGCTTTCCTGAAATATGGAAATAATTCGATATTTTCTGATATTATGCTATTTTAATAAAACTGGCACTTAATATATTGCTAACAAAATATTTTAATCAAGTGTCCAGCTAATTTACTCCTTAGCTGAAGTACAAAAATGTATAAAATTAGGAGTTATTTACAGATTATGAGTGTGCATCTATCAGGCATGAATTTAATGATAGAGTTTACCCATAAGAACTTTTAATAGCTTGGTTGAAGTGTCAACTTAATTAGTAGAAAAAAAAAAGAAAAATTTCCAAGACTTGCAAATTTAACAAGAAAATACCTTTGTGCTCCTGGAAGCACAGCATATATATATATATATGCTATATATGATACTATATATGATTATATATAGTAAGCATTTGTTTTCTGAAACTGTGATATGCATGTGTGAATGCCAAATGGAACAGTCTTCTTCCTGAAAATGTTGAAAAATTATTGTTTTTTCATCAGAATTTTAGTTTTTACAATGATAAATTATATGTAACATTGTGAAATACACATATGTATTTACTGTGCAACTTAAAATTATGTAACTGTTTGAAGATTTTTTTGATATTAAATGTACTGATATGTAATTCTGCAACATTCTTTGTTAAATATATTTAAAAGCTCATTTAAGAACAAATTATTATCCTAATTTATTCAGCCAAATATCTGTTTAGTATTCAGCCAGGTTAAATATTCGGTAAAAGGGTCGATTAGCCCAAATATTTTCTAAATATCCGTTGCATCCCTAGTAAGTAAAACCTAAAATTAAAGATGAACATTTATAAAATCAAATCAATAAAGCATTGCTTAGTTTGTTTTTTTCATAAAGAAATGCAATAGCTTGTTAATCATTATATGAAATCTCTTGCCTTTGTTTTTCTCCTTTCTGATAGAATTTTATATAAACAGTTCTGTTTCATTGCCAAAAGATTTACATTTAATTTAAAGTAATTTTTTTATAATCTAATTCATTCTATATTCCAGCCCAATGTCATCTGTTGTGCTCTCACTTCACCAGCAGGAGTGTCGCTTGGGATTGGCTGTAAAGTTTCGTCTCTCATTTTTGGCATTATTCCATCTTGATCTCCTAGACAGTAAGGCATTAACTTTTTTTCAATTTATCATGTGTGAAAATCTTCTCTTATGCAACTTCTAAATTAAATTAATTTTATCTCGCCTACTATTTTTATTTGAGGAATTTATTTATAAACTTGCTTCATGAGTCATGTAATTTGAATCTGTATTTTTCTTTTATACAAATTAACTGATACTCAAACATGAATAGTATATTTATACTAGAAGATTTGTGCGCGTCTAAGATGGGCTTTTGGCTTTCCAACAATATCTCGGATCTGATTGTCACAGGTTTAATAAGGGAAGTTGTAGGAAAAAACCTCGTGCACATTGACAGAGTGTTTAAAAATTAAAAAAGCATGAAAAACAGAAATGATGAATCAATTGGACACTAACTTTCGTTTTGCAAAATATATAAATATTTATTTCCAAAATTAAGTATGAAAAAGAAAGAACTTTTTTAACTCAAACGAAAGTAAACATCTCCCAGAAGAGGAAAAATAAATTAATTCTAAAGGAGTTCATCCTCAATGAATCAACATAAAATATAAAGAAAATAAAATGCTGAAATTTGCTTTTTAAAAAAACCTGTCATAAATCTGAATTCAAGCAGTATACCATGGTGTGTATACTAATTTGTAGAGAGACAGAGTGCTTAAAAAATTTAAAAAAGGCATGAAAAATAACAGAACTGATGAAACAAAATGAATTCTAGTATAACTTCTTTTTAATATTACCGAGTTTGGCATTGAAAAAAAGAAAGAAAAGGTTTAAACTCCCATTAAAAAAAATCCACTGTAAATGAAGAAATAAATTAATTTTGGTATTCCTAATTGAATCATCACTATCCCCGTGTGGATGAATCAGCATAAATTTTAAAAAAGCAGGAAGCTGCTAAAAAAAAAAAAAAAAAAGCTTCCTGAGTTTTTTTTTGTTGCCTCTGGAAAGAATCTCTTTTGGCACGTTGCCCACATTCCTGAAGTGTTAACGATTTTGGGCAGCTTTTATAATATAGATTGTCCAAGTTAATGAGAAAATAAATTTGATCAATCACGTTCAAACCTCAGCTGAATTCAATCAATATAAATTATAAGAAATTATTATTATGGCATTATATTTTATAGTAGTTATCTTTGGTGAGCAAGTCTGATATCACTAGTAATTTTGTGAACCATAGACCTGACAATCAAAAAGAATCTGATCTACTCTTCTTTGCAGTCTTAAAAGGACTGGGCATTTTTTTCGAATGCAGATTATTGACGCATGTCTCTGTTTTTATCAGTATCGATAAGATTACAATCAGATGTCTGTTTTTATCAGCATTAACAAAATTGCAATTAAATGTCTCGCATTTACCAAAATGATTGATATGTTTTAAAGGTGCCAAACTCAGCAAAATATTGAAAGCATTGAAACAGCCACCATTTTAAAACAGAATTAAAAAAGAAACCAGAGGGAGTGGCCTCCCCAAAATTTTCTCGCATAGAAATAACACGGGTGTGGGGAAAAAATACACAGTTCCAGAAAACGCCTGGTATTCCCCAAGGTGGAAAAACTCTCGCTCGAGCATTCGCATCTTTTTTTTGCATAGAATGAAGAAAAAACTGAATAGGCAATTTCAACGCCTTTTTTTAACCGATTTAAATGAAAATTGGAGACAAATCTACAATTAGGGTTTCAAGACTACATACGAGATTTCATTTATCTAAGTCATTTCTTTTAGAAGATATTGTCTTCAGAAGTATGCGATTATACAGACTGACAGACAGTCGACCCTTTGACGGAGTTGGCCCAAAATTTTATAAAGACCTACATTCTTGATGATAAAACTGTGTACCAAATTTTATGTATCTGGCTATTCAAGTTTTTTGAGTTACAGTGTTCACATGAACGTGTACAGACTGACTTCCCATAGACGGATTTTGTCCAAAATTTGATAGAAACCTATAAATTATGTGTCAAGATTACATACCAAATTTAATCTCCATAGCTCTAATAGTTTTGGGGTGATCATGTTCACAGACAGACAGACAGACACAAAGTTGTATTTTTGAACTCAGGGAGGTCTAAAACGTGCAGATTCATCAAAATCTTGAGTTCGAATTTATTGACGATATGGTTCATGAACTGATTTGAAATTAATTTAAACCAAAAGTGGACTAACAAGTGATGCTTTTAATTTGAAAGCTTTTTACCTTATATCGTTTTTTAATTATGATTATTGATTTTCTTATACAAATTAATAGCTGTTTCTTGAATACCCTAAACATCATTAATTTATTTTTTATCTCTGTTGAGCATAAAACTGATGCATTTTTAGATAAAAAGAAGATTTTTTAAAATCTTTCTTAGAAACAAAATAATGGTTTCAAATCAGAAACACAAGATAAATATATATAACATTATATTAAAGACAAATATAAGAAACCTCTGTAAAAGTGTGTTCTAATGTTAATTGTTTACTAATGCTATTTAACCCTTAGAGGCATGGGCATTTACCCATGACAATAAGACACGGGCAGTGCACTCAGTATACCACATTGTTTTTCATTGATTTTGCTCCTGTAAACCCAAGTACCATAGTATTTTTTTTTTTTTTATTGAATGCTATAATTTAGACTTCCAAAGGTTCAGTTTTGGCATCTTTTTGCTTTCTGAAAGGTAAAAAATACCAATGAATGCCATCAT